>AWOL01S0077659.1:7876-18685 GCA_000715115.1 Nicotiana otophora | reverse complement strand
TTCAACTCCTTCTGCTTGAAAATATATTGAAGGCTCTTATGGTCCGTGAATATATCCACATGGTCCCCATATAGATAATGATGCCAAATTTTCAATGCAAGTACCACTGCCGCAAGTTCTAAATCATATGTTGGGTAGTTCTTTTCATGTTTTTTGAGTTGTCTAGAAGCTAAGCTATAACCTTTCCATGTTGCATTAATACACATCAAAGACTAATTCTTGAAGCATAACAATATACCACAAATCCATCTATACCTTCTGGTAGAGTCAACACCGGTGTCGTAGTCAATCTTGCTTTCAAATCCTGGAAACTCTTTTCACAAGCATCTGACCATTGGAACTTAATTGCCTTATGCGTAAATTTATTCAATAGAGAGGCAAGAGTAGAAAAACCCTTCACAAACTTTCTATAATATCTAGCTAACCCTAAGAAACTGCGAATCTCTGTTGGAGTTATAGGCCTCGGCCAATGTTTCACAGCTGAACTTTTCTGGGGATCAACCTTAATCTTGTTACACCCCATATTTTTGTCCGTAAAAGTACGCCATAAATAAATTAATGAAAGCTCATAAATGAGATATTACATCCCGCATTTTCGTACGTTAAAGTTTCGCTGTAAGTTAATCAACGTAAATTCGGGAATGGGATTATTTTGAGATTATAAGCATTATGCTATTTCAAACAAGTGACGATTAAATTCGTGAAGGTGAGAGGGTAAGCAAATAGAAGAAAATTAATTTTGTCGAAGTTTGACATTTTGGATAAAATACGACCCGAGCTAATATACCCGGTATTTATGGACTAGTACCATACAAGGTACCACATGGCCATGATAGTAAGGTGTATAAGGTATGTTAAAAGTGAGTAGTATTATAAGTAATTTGTGATAATTCTTAATTATATGGGTAATTGGTTAATTATTGAAAAGTGGTAGATTATCAATTAATCATGAGATTAGTGGTTAATTAATGGTATTTTGGATAAAGCTTTAACTAAAAAAACGTGTCAGTCAAGTCTTTATCAAAGTATGACTCTTAAAACCATAAAATAAGGTGGCATTAAGATAGTCTTTTTGGTGGCTTAGTCATTAAAGTCAAGTGGCGCCTACCAAGCAAGTCATTGAAAGAATTCTATTGAAACGCAAAGAATTCATATTGAAACTTTAGAGAATTTGTCAAATGCCAAAATATTAATCTTCAAGAATTCAATATGAGATTTCATATGCATCTGCATATATCAAAGCAATGCCAGGCTTCAACAATTCAAAATGAAAGTGATATTTTCCAATTATAACGGAGTACAGTGCAATATTTCTCAAGAATATCATACGGATTTTCCCCTACTTTGATCCACCATTACGTGTTTTTGCAAAAGAGAATTGGTTCAGGTATGTTAAGGCTATCCCTTCTTTCTTTTTGGCATGATCAATACGATACAAACGAAACGAGAAAATGCACAATTTCCATAAATGACAATATTCATAGAAATATTAGGGGTGTCTATATTCTTGATTCCCCATGTGAATCATTATTATATGCTCTATTCATTGGTCTCAGAAAAATACGTATTTGATAAAATTTATGCGACATGTATATTAATTTTATAACATTACGAGAAAATCTTATTAACGTATTTCTTATGTATTTCATGAATTTACACATGTACATTGACCCATGACCAGACGGCGTAATATACGCGTATATTATATGTATATGGGATATGGGGAAAGGTTATGGCATTATATACGCACCACAACCTGATCAGCTGGTATATATTGATGATTTGCCCATAGTGGTCGAAATGATATGATGGGATGCCCTCAAAGGCTTGATGATGTTATAAACGCATATAACTAAGCATGGAATGGCATTATACGCATATGCATGACATTATAAATGTGAAATGATTTACGGAGCTATTCAGACATACATGTTGGGTCTTTTACTCCATGTTTCTCTCATGTCTATTATTTACTAATTTTCATTCCTTACATACTCAGTTCATTATTTGTACTGACATCCATTTTGCCTAGTGACGCTGTGTTTCATGCCCGTAGGTCTCGATAGACAGGTCGTGAGTCCTCCAAGTAGGCGATCATCTCAGCATAAGATATTGGTGAACTCCAATTGCTCCAGAGTTTCTTGTTTGGTCAGTATGATTTAGATGTGTACGTTTTGGTATGGCGGGGCTCTGTCCNGACAGGTCGAGAGTCCTCCAAGTAGGCGATCATCTTAGCAGAAGATATTGGTGAACTCCAATTGCTCCAGAGTTTTTTGTTGGTCAGTATGATTTAGATGTGTACGTTTTTGTATGGCGGGGCTCTGTCCTGACCTTTATGACAATCATGTACTCTTAGAGGCTTGCAGACACATGTCGTGTACGTGAAAGATTGTACGGCCTTGTTGGCCTATGTTTTGAGTTTATAAATCATCATGTTGCCCTATTAGGCCCGTATGTCACGTGTATATGATGAAGTAATAAGAAAGATACATTACATTGGTACTCGATTGAGTAAGGTACCGGGTGCCCATCGCGGCCCATCGGTTTTGGTCGTGACAAATCACCTCACTAGAGACTACATGACCCAAGAATATGACCGATTCAAGCCAAAATTCACACTTTGAAAACTTTGCATATAACTGGTACTGATGTAGGGTTTGCAGAACTCCCCAGAGATGATCAGCATGTTCTTCTCGACTTCATGAATATACAAGAATATCGTCAATGAACACTATCACAAAAGAATCGAGGAACAACTTGCAAATTCGGTTCATAAGATCCATGAAACCTACTGGGGCGTTTATTAGCCCAAAAGACATCACCAAAAATTCAAAATGCCCATATCGGGTCCTAAAACCTATTTTCAGAATATCCCGCTTCCTGATCTTTAATTGGTAATTTCCGGATCTTAAATCAATCTTGGAGAAGTATTTGGCACCTTGCAATTGATCAAACAAGTCATCTATCCTTGGAAGTGGGTACTTATTCTTGATTGTGACCTTATTAAGTTGCCGATAGTCAATACACATTCTCAGTGACCCATCTTTCTTTCTTAAAAAAAGGACCGGTGAAAAAGGTAAACTAAACATGAATTAAGGACTGAGTGATTGGATAATAGTCAGCATCATGAGAATTTCAAATTTCGTCCGGCGATAATAGAGTGGAAAATAGAAAAAGATTCATGAGAAATTCAGAGAATGGTCATTCAGGAAAATACTTCCCTAAATCAAACAATGTGAGAAATGTTAAACCTAAGAGACTGTATATGCCAGTTATGCTAAGTGTCACCCCTCGTGAATAAGGAATTTTATTATCCTTGATACAAAAGGATTGCCGCAAGGAGAGTAAGGGTCATCGATGATTTGAAAGGACGCTAAAGATGAAGAGCTAAAATATCTATAGGTAGATCCTCCTGGCTCCAACTCCTAGTACTCCCCTAAAGGGGGGAATATGGAGTGATGTGGCATTAAGTCAGAATTAAGTGATTCTAGGAACTATGGATTAATAAAGGAAAAATGTGATAAGAATGAGAAAGGGATAAGATTTCACTTATTCAAATCCTACAGATATGCTATGATTCCAGAACATTATGCAAACACGACATCAAGAAAAGGAAATAAGGGTTCCTGCCAGAGATGTTATTAATACATAAGGAGCCAGTGCGGGACATAAGTTAAGATAAAGGAAATGACCCACGAAAGATTACGCAACATATTGATATGAGAATGAGCCAATGAGTAGTTAGTAGTTGATTCAGGAAGAGCCTAGTTATGGCTAGACAAGAGGATGCAGACAAATCAACAGATTGTGAAAGATAAACATAGTGAACCCCAACATGGGGAATTCTGTCTCGCAGATATGACATTGTAATACTTGAGAAATATTCAGATAGGAGTTGGGTTGTTAAAGGTACCATATGAGTGTTACGGAAATAAAGAGAGTTCTACTAGGAAGACAGTCAAATATCAGTTCAGAAGTAACCCTACAAGCTTAAGGGCGTGGAGGTAAGTAACTACGGAATAGGCGAGGAGGGACATAAGAAAAACAATTCCTTTAAATATGCGATGCAATAAGCTCGCAGCTTTACAAGAGTCAGGGGGTCCTCCCTAAGTACTACAATGAAAGACTAGCTGAGGAAATAAGGAAGAAAACTTCAACCTAAGCACAGTGATCGAAAGAAGAAATGGTCATGAAAAAACAGTGTCACAACAACATTGCATGCACTGCATAAGAAAGTGGCACCTATCGTGGCTAATGAACAGGAAGAGGAAACAAAAATCAAAAGGTGATATTCAAGATCATATGGGTTGTATGGAATTCAAATATGTGTGGGCACTAAGATAAGCCAAGTATTCATGCAACAAGTGGCAAAACGACCAGGAAAAGTAATTGCTTACATTTAAAGAAAGCTGAGAAGGAACGAAAGAAATTATTCGATCAATTATTCAGAGTTAGTTATGTTATGAACACACTTAAGAGTTCAGAGTATTATCCATGTAGCATATATGTTGACAATCATACAGCCATAAAAGACTCCGGTATAAGTCAAAAGAAATAATTGAGCCGAGGGTATAAACAAAGGATTGAATTGTTAGAAGATTGTATCATGGATATTCTATAGCACCCATGGAAGGTAAAAGTAATAAATAATACTAGGAGCCGCAGATCGGATGATAGCTCAAGCCTACATGAAGGCTGATCTGAAGGAAGAGGAAACTAAAGAGTTATATCAACCAAATGAATCAGGAGTCTAGTTATTGGACCCAGAAAACTTTAGACATCATGATTGAGAACATTGCAGAATCACTCTTAATATCAGAGGTGCAAGAGATATAGTACAGTAGCAATATTTTTTAACGGTTGTACAATAAAATTAGTTAGAAGCATACCAGCCTTATAAGAAGTCAATATGAAGCTCCCACCGGATTGTGTATGCCCCAGAGGTGCAAGTGTTATAATAGAGGTCCACGTTTTGGTTGTGAATTATGAGGTTATGAAAGGGATAGAAGATGTGATGCAAGATTTGTAAGGAAAGTAAGGTAAAGGTGAACAACGTACGAGATACTCAAATGCAGAAGGTTGTAATTGTCCATACTGCAGAAAACAAGCTAGAAGCGCTGGGATTCAATATCCAGGAATGATAGCAGCATCGTAAGTGACATATTTTCCAGCCTATGATTTCTAGGTACCGAGAGATCTGGCCAAGAGAGTAAAGAAGAGTTAGAGAGATGTGATGTCTCGCTTGATGTTCCAGAATAACATAAGGAAATCTATGGTGCAAACAAGTAAAAGGAAGGTTGCGAGTAGTATAAATAGATATGTATAGGTCGTAAGCTAAAGTATAGTAAAGTGACAAGGTTTATAAAAGAAGTAAGGATAAGAAAGGGCAAGTGAGAAGGTGATGAGAAATGGATAAGTCCTCAGGATTAAGCCCATGAAAACAAGAAGAGCTGATGGTTTCTCTAAGTTATACAAAGCTCAGTATAGCCTGAATGAACTCAAATGAGGCTAAGGCTAATAGCATTTAGCAGAGGTGGAATGTTGCCCTGGTAATAGAATGAGGATGTAATTGTGATAGATAAAGGATGGCGTTGGGTAATGATTTCATGAATTGTACAGGATTAAAATACCCACGTAAGGTAAATAACATTGGGATGCTATGAAATACGATTATAGACTTATAGTATTATATCGCCCCCAAGTGGATCAGGAAAATCACTTCAAATGTTCCACGATGTAAGTTATCAGTGGTAGATTGTAGATCAATATTGAGGTGAATCAATAACCGATGGATAATCGGGTCTATAAAATAAGATATAGCAATATTCGTAAGTTTGACTAAGTACCGAGCGAAGAACTCCGGTATACCTACAGATGCCCAGAGGTACATCTTGTCAAGCTCTGTATATGTTTAAAGTGAGGCCTAGAGATGGGCTAACAGCTACAGGAAAAAGGAGAGAAGAGTCACATAGGCGCACTTACAAGGTCAGAGTCGTACAGGCTGCATGATATAAGGTAGCAACAGTTAGGAGATTGGAATGATTCCGACCATAAGTCGCGGTGTGAGAAAGAGGCCAAAAGGGGGGAATGCCCTGGCATTTGGGATTCATTCATAGAACAGTTGCCTAGATGGAAAGAGGAGTACTAAAGTATTCGCAAGAGCTATGGGTTATGAGAATGATAAGTGCATCAGTCGACATTCAAGGACAAATGTTCCAAATGGGGGAATGATGTTAGACCCCATATTTTCGTACGTAAAAGTACGCCATAAATAAATTGATGAAAGCTCGGAAATGAGATATTACATCCCGCATTTTCGTACGTTAATGTTTCGTCGTAAGTTAATCGACGTAAATTCGGGAATGGGATTATTTTGCAATTATAAGCATTATGCTATTTCAAACAAGTGACGAGTACATTAGTGAAGGTGAGAGGGTAAGCAAATCGAAGAAAATGAATTTCGTCGAAGTTTGACATTTTGGATAAAATATGACCAGAGCTAAAATACCCGATATTTATGGACTAGTACCATACAAGGTACCACATGGCCATGATAGAAAGGTGTATAAGGTATGTTAAAAGTGAGTAGTATTATAAGTAATTTCAGATAATTCTTAATTATGTGGGTAATTGGTTAATTATTGGATAGTGGGAGATTATCAATTAATCATGAGATTAGTGGTTAATTAATGGTATTTTGGATAAAGCTTTAACTACAAAAACGTGGCAGCCAAGGCTTTATCAAAGTATGACTCTTAAAACCATAGAATAAGGTGGAATTAAGAGAGTATTTTTGGTGGCTTAGTCATTAAAGTCAAGTGGGGCCTACCAAGCAAGTAATTGAAAGAATTCTGTTAAAACTCAAAGAAGTCATATTGAAACTTTAGAGAATTCATTTTGAACTCCAAGGCTTTCAACGTGAGGCATCTCAACTTTAAGCATATGTCAAATGCCAAAATATTAATTTTCAAGAATTCAATCTAAGATTTCATATGCATCTGCATATATCGAAGCAACGCCAGGCTTCAACAATTCAAAATGAGAGTGAGATTTTGCAATTATAACGGAGTACGGTGCAATCTTTCTCAAGAATATCATACGGATTTTCCCCTACTTCGATCCACTGTTACGTATTTTCGCAAAAGAGAATCGGTTTAGGTATGTTAAGGCTATCCCTTCTTTCATTTTGGCATGATCAATACGATACAAACGAAACGAACAAATGCACAATTTCCATAAATGACTCTATTCATAGAAATATTAGGGGTGTCTATATTCTTGATTCCCCATGTGAATCATTATTATATCTTCTATTCATGGGTCTCAGAAAAATACGTATTTGACAAAATTTATCCGATAGGCATATTATTTTTATGACATTCCGAGAAAATCTTATTAACGTATTTCTTATGAATTTCATGCATTTATACATGTACATTGACCCAGGACCAGATGGCGTTATGTACGCGTATATTATATGTATATGGGATATGGGAAAAGGTTATGGCTTTATATAGGCACCACCACCTGATTAGCTGATATACGTTGATGATTTGCCCACAGTGGACGATATGATATGATGGGATGCGCTCAGAGGCTTGATGATGTTATGAACGCATATACCTAAACATGGTATGACATTATACGTATATGCATGACATTATAAACATGAAAGGATTTACAGAGCTATTCTGACATACATATTGAGTCTTTTACTCCGTGTTTCTCTCTTGTCTATTATTTACTGATTTTCATTCCTTAAATACTTGGTACATTATTTGTACTGACGTACCCTTTTTCCCGGGGATGCTGTGTTTCATGCCTGCAGGTCTCGATAGACAGGTCGAGAGTCCTCCAAGTAGGTGATCAACTCAGCAGAATATATTGGTGCACTCCATTTGCTCCGGAGTTGCTTGTTTGGTCAGTATGATTTAGATATGTACGTTTTGGTATGGCGGGGCTCTGTCCTAACCTTTATGACAATCATGTACTCTTAGAGGCTTGCAGACACATGTCGTGTACGTGAAAGATTGTACAGACTTGTCGGCCTATGTTTTGAGTTTATAAATCATCATCTTGGCCTATTAGGACCATATGTCACGTGTATGTGATGAAGTAATAAGAAATATACGTTATGTTGGTACTCGGTTGAGTAAGGTACCGGGTGCCCATCACGGCCCATCGGTTTTGGTCGTGACAAATCCCCTCAATAGAGACTACATGACCCAAGAATATGCCCGATTCAAGCCAAACTTCACACTTTGAAAACTTTGCATATAACTGGTGGTGATGAAGGGTTTGCAGAACTACCCAGAGATGATCAGCATGTTCTTCTCGACTTCGTGAATATACGAGAATATCGTCAATGAACACTATCACAAAAGAATCGAGGAACGACTTGAAAATTCGGTTCATAAGATCCATGAAAGCTGCTGGGGCGTTTATTAGCCCAAAAGACATCACCAAAAATTCCAAATGCCCATACCGGGTCCTAAAAGCTATTATCAGAATATCCCGCTCCCTGATCTTTAATTGGTGATATTCGGATCTTAAATCAATCTTGGAGAAGTACCTGGCACCTTGCAATTGATCCAACAAGTCATCTATCCTTGGCAGTGGGTACTTATTCTTGATTGTGACCTTATTAAGTTGCCGATAGTCAATACACATTCTCAGTGACCCACCTTTCTTTCTTAAAAAAAGTACCGGTGCGCCCTAGGGCGACACACTTGGCCGGATAAAATACTTTTCTAACAAACTTCTCAACTGTTCTTTAGCTCCTTCAATTCTCCCTGTGTCATTCTGTAAGGTGGAATAGATATAGGATGTGTGTCTGGCATCACATCAATCCCAAAAACAATCTCCATGTCTGGTGGGATCCCAGGGAGTTCATCCGGAAAGACTCCCGAAAATTCATTCATAACAGGCATAGACTCAAGCATAGGTGCCTCTACATCGGTGTCCGTAACCCGAACCAAATGATAAATACACCCCTTGTTGGCCATTTTCGTGGCCTTAATAACTGGCTTTTTTGGAAATTCGAACCTAATAGTTCTGGTTCGGCAATCAAGCTTGGCAAAACATGAAGAAAGCCAATCCATCCTCATTATCACATCAAAATCGACCATTCTCAATTCAATAAGATCGGCCATGGTGTCCTGACCACAAATCATGACAACACAATCCCTATAAACCCACGCGGTCAAAATAGACTCACAAACCGGAGTAGATATAGAGAATGACTCATGATGTTGTTCTGGTTCTATCCCAAAATATATAGCAACATTATAAGTGACATATGACAAAGTGGAACCCGAATCAGTAAGAGCGTATACATCATGGGATTGGATAGACAATATACATGTGACAACATCTGGAGAAGTATCTAATTCTCGACACCTCCGCATAGCATAAAATCTGTTGGGTCTTCCCGAATTTTGTGCACCACCCCTAGCTGTACCACGCCCTGCGGGTGCTGGGGTGCCTCGAGCTGGAGGTGCTCTGGATGTAGTAGCTGTAGAATTAGCTGGCTGTGTCGCACCTCTGCCTATAATTCGACGGGACGAGCGATGATCTATCTGAATGTGACCCCTCACAACACACCCATAGCATACTTGTAGGTCCATGAAGCAGGTCCCAAAGTGCATTCTCCCACACTTAGGGCATGGAAACCTCCGCTGCTAAAACCTTCTGTCGGGCCGACCTTGCTGGTGAGTTCCCATATTGCCATGACTAGGTCCAGATGACTGTGCACCTATCGAAGACTGGGCGAATTATTGGGATGGTCCTGATGACCCTCCCCTGAGTACCAACCTACCACCAACACCACCACCACCGGAAGAACCACCAAAGTTGCCCGCGGATCGGGCCCTGCTGCTACACTGATACAATATTCTATTCTTCAATTTGCGGGTCTCTGTGGCTTGAGAAAATGCCACCATCTTACCATAGTTCAAATCGGAATTTAAGGCAGCTGTAGAGGCCTCATTAATAACCAAGGGGCTAAGGCCCTAAAGAAACCGACGCACTCTAGCCTCCATAGTGGGCAACATGTGAATAGCATACTTGGACAGGCTCACAAACTCCATATGGTACTCCCACACATTCATAGCATCCTGCTTCAGACTTTCAAATTCAGCGGCACGAGCTGCCTTAGTTTCGGCAGGCAAGAAATGATCCATAAAGGCATTTGTGAATTCACCCCACGTTGCCGGAGGGCTTCCCTCCTCACGTGATTCCTCCCACAACGCAAACTAAGAATAGGTCACCCCTTTCAGGTGATAAGAGGACAACTCTACTCCCTCCATATCTGTAGCATGAGGAAGCCGGAGAGTTTTGTGCATCTCATAAATGAAGTCCTGGGGGTCCTCCTTGTGATCAGTACCCGTAAACACTGGAGTATCTAACTGCAGAAACTTGTTCAACCTGGAACTAGCAGGTTCCCTTGGATGACTGGAAAACGTAGTCCCAACACTTGATCTCTGGCCCTGAGAAGCCACTATTTGTGTCAACATCTGTATGGCTCCCCTAAGATCAATATTAGACACACCAGAATTGGAAGCTGGAGCTGGAGGTGGAACTGGAATATCAGTTGGAGGAACTGTTGCACCTTCAGTAGGTGTAGGGACAGGTGCGGTCTGATCAGCTGTGGTAGAATCGGGTAGTGTAGTTACTGGAGGAATATTCTCACTCCTCAGGTTCTCACCCGCATCATCAATTATAGGATCAACTCTCACTCCTGGGGTGAAATTGGCTCTTTGGCTAGTTCTTGCCTTCTTCTTAGGTGCCATGTACTGAAAATTAGAGAAA
>AWOL01S0077650.1:44857-55140 GCA_000715115.1 Nicotiana otophora | reverse complement strand
TTCCAAGCACCCCATCGCAAATGCGAACAATCTGTTGGAAAATGCGAACCTGACATTATACGAATCTCACCAAAGCCCCTCAGGCTCCAAAATGAACATGCACACAAGTATAATAAAATCATACAAACTCTCTTACACGATCAAAATACCAAAATAACACCTAGAACTACGAATCAAACATCAAGATAAATGAAATTTTCAAAGAAGCTTAAGAACTTTTAATTTTACAACCGAACGCCCGAATCACGTCAAATCAACTCCATTTTAAACCAAATTTTGCAGATACGTCTGAATACTGAAATGAACCTAAACAAAGTTTCGGAACCAAAATCTGAACCCGGTAATAATAAAGTCAACCTACGGTCATAAGGAATTCTTTTAGCCTTCAATTTACTAGTTTTCACCAAATTACGTTTAATCAAGTTAGGGACTTCCAAATTTCATTCTGGACATGAGCCCAAGTCTTAAATCACGATACGGACCCATCGGGGCCGTCAAAACACTAATCTGGATCAGTTTATACTAAATGTTGACCGTAGTCAACTCAAATGAGTTTTTAAGGAAAATTTTTACATTTTCTTTAATTTTTCACATAAAAATTATTCGAGAAAAGACAAAGACTGCGCACGTAAATTGAGAAAGGATAAATGGAGCTATTCAAGCTCTCTAAACACATAAATGAATGTTAAAACAATAAATTACCTATCGGGTCATCACATTATCACTCACCTTCTCGAAGCCTTCAATATCCTTTTCTCAAACTACCTATATGTATCTGTCTCCAAGTGTTACAATACTAGAGTGTTTGTTAGCATTGGTTATGTTGTTATGGATGGTGATTTGATAAAGAAGCAGGAAACTGAAGCCAGAGTGATTCCCTCTAGATCCAAGGTAAAGGCTGATACTCTTCAGGCTGCTGTGAACAATACAAAATTACTTGCAAAAATTATTGCAGTTGACGACAAGCTGACTGCCATCAAGGATCTGCTCCTGATCACTCAGTCTTTAGTTGGAGATATCTATGAAGTCTCTAAGGAAACAGGTTATGATGTGTTCAAGCTGAGAGTCATGGTCTAGAAGACTATAGAAAAAGGCAGTGAAAGCCTTAAAGAAAGTTCATGATCGTGTTGATGGAATCTCAGTCACAATAAATGCAAGCTTCGACCGTCTCAAGGAATCCATCTGCAATATCCTTACCTAATTTCTTCATCATTGATTAATATTGGTTGTATCAAGAATTATTGTTTGCTCATGTCATTCGATGTTTATTTATTTTGGATGCTCCCATGGTTCAGTTGTTTTGAATGTTTTGGATAATCTGGATGACTATAATTATTAAACTTCTTATCTACTAGTAATACAACCTGCTTGGCCCTATTTTTGAGTGATGCCAAAGGGGGGAAAGGATCAACTAACTTGTAGAAAAAATATGAGTCAACTAGCTGGGAAGGAGCCGACGAGTCAACTAGTTAGGAAGGAGTTGACCAACTAACTCACATGGAGAGACAACAAGTTGAGGGGGAGCTGATACAAAAGACCTGACACCAAGTTGAGGGGGAGCCGACAGAAGATGAAATAAACAATGAAGTAAAATGAGTTAAGTTATTTTTCTATCATCATCAAAAAGGAGGAGATTGTTAGATCTATGTTTTAATTATGGAAAATAACTTACTTCTATTGCAAGAAAGCAAATCCAAAGAAGGAAGTCAAGAAAGCAGAATGAAGGAATAAGGAAGCAAAAGATGGATAAGAGCTAAAGAAGAGAGCGAGATCCTATTGAAGATCCAGAAGGAATGATTAAGGAATGAAATTCTATTGAAGATCAAGAAGGAAGGATTAAGGAATGAGATATTTCCTTAACATTGTCAACTACAGTGATATCTTCTATAGCTTGTATTTTGTATGGGTTGATCTATATTCCCCGGCTAAATACCATAAACCCGAGAAACTTGCCGGAGCTGGCCCCGAAGGCACACTTCTCCGGGTTTTGCTTCATATTGTATTTCCTCAATATGTCGAAGGTTTCCTGCAAATGATTCAAATGGTCCTCTTCTCGCAGGGACTTAACCAACATATCGTCAACATAAATCTCCATTGACTTCCCTATTTGTTCTTTGAACATCAGATTAACTAGACATTGGTACGTGGCACCGGCGTTCTATAGTCCAAACGACATTACGTTATAACAATAGGTGCCGAATGTTATTATGAAAGAAACCTTTTCTTGATCGCCCAGGTCCATAAACATTTGGTTGTACCCGGTATAAGCGTCAAGAAAACTCAATATCTTGTGTCCGGTTGTCGCGTCGATCATTCAATTGATGTTAGGCAAAGGGAAGAGTCCTTTGGACATGCCTTGTTTAGATCCTTATAATTTACACACATCCTAAGTTTTGTTTCCTTTTTAGGTATGACTACTATGCTAGCTAACCAATACGGGTATTTAACTTCCTGGATAGAACCTGTTTACAAAAGTTTAGATACTTCGTCATTGATGAATACGTGTTTGATATCGTACTATGGCGTTCTCTTTTATTTGACCGGATAGAACTTTGGATACAGGCTCATTTTGTGAGTTGTTACCTCCGGTAGGATCCCTGTCATGTCTAGAAGGGACCATGCAAAACAATTGGCATTAACTTTAAGAAAATTATTAAGTTCTTTCTTGAGCTCGGGAGTTAGTCTCGTTCCCAAGTATACCTTTCGATCCGATAGATGCTCAATCAGTATAACCTTCTCCAACTCCTCGATTGTCGACTTAGTGGCATTGGTGTCATCGGGTGCTATAAAAGATCTCGGGACGCCGTAATCATCCTCATCGTCTGCTACATGCTTCTCCTATTTTTTCGACTTGGTTGAGGCTGGCATCATTGATTGCTATTTTGTATTCTTTTCTTCGGCCAGTTCCCTGCTTTTTGATGTCGAAACCCTGGGCATAGGCATTAATTCATCGACAATGAACATTTCCTTTGTAGACGGTTGTTCCTCGTAGACTCTTATGACTCCTCCCAAAGTGGAAACTTTTGGCTCCTCATGTAAGGTTGAACTCACCGCTCTCATGTTGTGAACCCATGTCCTTCTGAACAAGGAATTATACCTCATATCCTCCTCAATCATGTAGAACTTTATTTCCTGAGTAGTCCAGGCAGTGTTTATCGGTAAAGTTATCTCACCCTTTGTGGTCTCACATTCCATGTTGAATCTATTCAATACCTGGACCACCGGTACGATTTGGTACCAGTACTACGACCCTCCATCGGAAGATGTTAGCTGAGCTACGCATCATTGCGAAGTTGGATGATTCCCTTGGCATCTTCGTCGCTGAACGAGATTGCCCCTTCCAGGACATAATTGTGGGTGCGTTTTTCCCTCGTGATAGAAACTTTGGTACATTTTATCATTGGCCCTTGGGGGACATCCACTCCCCTAATGATCATGTTGATCACGTGTTTGGCTCCTCTTATTTGACCCCTGTGTCTGAAGTGATATTTGGCTCGTTCGCTTAGGCATTCCTGCAGGTGTCCATTGTTGAACAATACAGCTACTTCTTCTCTTACCTGTCAACAATCTTCGATCCTATGACCGTGTGTACAGTGGTATTTACACACCAAGCTATGACCCCTCTGGGCGAGATCGGACTGTAGTGGTCTAAGACACTTGGTCTCTTTGATTTTCCCTATTGCCGACATTATATTTGCAGCATCCACGTTAAAATTATATTCTAATAATCTTGGTGCTTCCATACCCCCGAGCGACCTATCAAAATCGCTTTTGCTCATCAGGCCTCGGTTGCTCGGTCCTTGATCATTTCTCTTGCTCTGTTGGGGTAAACAGACTCCTAGGGGGCCCTAGTTGGTCGTCCTCGACTCTGACCTTTGATTGACACCTGTTTTGGATGTCGGCTCAAGTGACCGTTGAGTAATCCACCAAGTTTTTCTAAAATTGTTGAGAAACCATGGAACTTCGAGGGTTGACCCCTTGAGTAAATGCCTGAACGGTCCAATTATCCGCGACCAGGGGCAGATGCATCCGTTCCATCTGGAACCTCGATACGAACTCCCTAAGCATCTCGTTATCCCTTTGCTTGACTTTGAAATGGTCCGACTTCCTCGTCTCGACCTAGATGGCGCCGGCATGGGCCTTTACGAAATCATCACGAAGAAGAAAACAGCAGACACCAGAAGAAGTTTAAAACCAGCAAATTTCCAATTTCAAACCATTCATAGCCTATCCAAAACTCACCTGAGTCCTTGGGGATCCAAACAAAATATGCACACAAGTCCAAAAACATTATACGAACTCGCTCGCATGATCAAAATACTCACGTCAAACCAACTTCGTTTCTCATTAAATTTTTCAGACAAGTCATAAATATAGTAATGGACCTATACCGAGTTGCAGAACAACAATACGGACCCGGTAACAACAAAGTCAAACATTGGTCAAATCTTTAAATTCTTAAAACCTTTGAACTCCAAAGTTTCGACAAAAAGAGATAACTCGAGCTGTGAACCTCCGAATTGGATTTCAGTCATACGCCTAGGTCCAAAGTCACGATACAGACCCATCGGGACCGTCAAAATACGGATCCGGGTTAGTTTTCTCATAACGTTGACCGAACTCAACTCAAATGAATTTTTAAGGCAAAATTTCACTTTTTATCAATTTTTTAACATAAAATCCTTCCGGAAAAAAGACACGAACTGTCTATGCAAATCCAGAAGGCTAAAATGAGATATTTGAGGTTTCGAAACACAGAATTGATGTTTAAAACTCTAGATGACCTATCGGGTCATCACATTCTCCACTTCTAAAACAACAGTTCATCCTCGAACAGACATAGAAATGTACCTCGACTGGAGAAAAGGTGTAGATATTTACTCTGCATGTCCGACTCGGACTCCCAGGTAGCTGTCGCAACCAACTGACCTCTCCACTGCACTCGAATTGAAGGATAACTCTTAAACCTCAACTGTCGAACATTTTGGGGTAGAATAGCCACCGACTCCCCCTCATAAGTCAAATCCTTGACAAAACTAGACTGAGCTGAAATCTAACACATGGGATGGATCACAGTGATACTTCTGGAGCATGGACAGATAGAACACCGGATGGATTGCTGATAAACTAAGTGGCAATGTGAGCTTGTAGGCCACCTCACCCACTCTCTAGAGAATCTCAAAAGGTCCGATGTACCTAGGGCTCAACTTGGCATTCTTTTCGAACCTCATCATACCCTTCATGGGTAAAGCCCGGAGTAATACCCTCTCTCCGACCATGAATGCAACATCACGAACCCTACGATCGGCATAACTCTTCTGCCAAGACTGAGTTATGCGAAGTCGATCCTCGATAATCTTGACCTTATCCAAGGCATCCTGTACCAAATCTGTACCCAACAAATGAGCCTCCCCAGGCTCGAACCATCCAACTAGATATCGGCATCGCCTCCCGTATAATGCCTCATAGTGAGCCATCTTAATGCTCGACTGGTAGTTGTTGTTTTAGGCAAACTCCGCAAACGCCAAGAACTGATCCCAAGAACCCCCGAAATATATAACACAAGCGTAGTGTCTATCCTCTAATTTCTGAATAGCGCGCTCTGACTGTCCGTCCATTTGAGGATGAAATGTTGTGCTCAACTCTACCTGCGTGCTTAACTCAAGTTGTACTGCCCTCCAAAAGTGCGAGATGAACTGCGTACCTCGATTAGAAATGATAGACATGGGGACACCGTGAAGACGAACAATTAAGTTTGTATAGGAGCTGATAGTGTACTGTAAGTTGGTTGTCAAGAATAAGGCACATAAGGTGTCACGACACGAAATTCCCACCTTCAGACCGTGATGGCGCCTAACATTTCACTTGCTAGGCAAGCCAATGTTAGAATAATATTAACCATTTTAAAATAATTTTTAAATGTATTAATAACAAGGAAACAAATGCGGAAGCAAAGTTTAAAATATAGTGAACTAATCCATCAAACAACGGTGTCTAAATACCATCCCAGAATTGGTGTCACAAGTGCACGAGCTTCTAGAATAAATACAAATAAAGGTCCGAATAAAATAAAACTGTCTGGAAATAAACACACAGCTAAAGTATAATAAACGGGGACTCAGAACTGCGAACGACATGCAGTTATACCTCAAGTCTCCTCTGATAGCTAAAATCCGAGCAAGTCTACGGTACGCCGCTGGGACCATCCAAAATCTGCACAAGAAGTGTAGAGTGTAGTATCAGTACAACCGACCCCATGTACTAGTAAGTGCAGAGCCTAACATCGACCAAGTAGTGACGAGGCTAAGGCAGGTCACTTACATTAACATGTACGTAATATTAGTAACAACAACAATAATAGAAATAATTCAGGTAACTCATTTATAATAATTGAAACCAACCAGCAGTCATAATCCATTATTATTTCAACTAATTCTGTTGCAGCGTGCAACTCGCTCTCACAATATATTCATTTTAATAAGTCTATTACGGCATGCAACCCGATCCTCCAATATTGACTTTTAATAAGTCTGTTGCGGCGTGCAACCCGATCCTCCAATATTGACTTTTAATAAGTCTGTTGCGGCGTGAAACCCGCTTCTCCAACATATTCATTTACCAATCAATGCTTATAGAAGAAATTCCCCAATAAATGCAACAATTAATATAAAATCATAAGACAACAAGCATACAATAATATTAATTTAATTATGAAGCAAACAATGACAAATAGCAAATTATTATAGAAATCAGGGAGCAAATAGGCAATTTAATATTTAATATGCTAAATGTCAAATAACAATTAAGGCACATAATTTAAATAACATGCAACAATTAATGCATGAATTCAAGAATTTATATTTGTAAAGAATAAGTGAGAAACAATTATTATAATAATTAATTTATGATTAAAAATAATTTATGATTTTTCAAGTAAGCAGGCAAACAATTAATTTGACAACGTATAGACACTCGTCACCTCACCTATACGTCGTTACATGCAATTCACATAACAAACAATTTAAGGGTTCTATTCCCTCAAGTCAAGGTTAACCCCGACACTTACCTCGCTTTGCAATTTTCAATCAGTTATTCAACCACAACTTTTCCTTTTACATTTGCCTTTGAAAGCTTCAAATCTATTCACAAACAATTCAATATATTCAATACTAATCATAAGAATTAATTCCATATGAATTTATAACTTTTCCGGATAAAACATTCATTAAAATATTCGGCAGTGGGATCCACGTCTGAAATCCCGGAAAAACTCGCGAAATACGAACACCCGTTACGATACGAGTTCAACCATACCAAATTTGTCCAATTCTGATATCAAATGGACCTTCAAATCTTAAATTTTCGTTTTTGGAAGATTTTATAAAAATCTGATTTTGCTTCCATAAATTCACGGATTCATGATATAAATGAGTATGAAATCATGAAATATAATCCATATAGAATAGGAAACACTTACCCCAATGTTTTTCCATGAAAATCGCCAAAACATCGCCTAAATCCGAGACACAAAACTCAAAACTGAGTAAAAATGGCTAAGACCCGATTTAATGTATTCTGCCCAGCATTTTCGCATCTGCGGTGCCTGGGCTCGCACATGCGATCTCGCATCTGCGAGAAAAATCTAGCATCTACGAAGAGGGGCTGCCAGGCGAGGTTCCGCATCAGCAGACAAAATGTCGCACCTGTGACGTCCGCATCTGCGCAAAAGGGCCACACCTGCGAAGGCCGCACCAGCGCAAAAGGGCCGCATCTGCGAAGGCTGCATCTGCGATGAAAGTCTCGCTTCTGCGAGCTCGCACCTGCGGTCAAACTTCCGCAGGTGCGATTACACCAGAACTCAAAATTTCAGATTTTGCTTAAGTCCAATTCTTCTTCCGATTTCGATCCGTTTCACTCTCGGGGTACTCGGAACCCCGCTCGAATATACCAACAAGTCCCGTAACATAATACGTAATGACTCGGGGTCTAAACTCATGTCAAACAATACTGAAATTACAATTCACACCCCGCTTCGAACTTTGAGTTTTAAACTTTTAATTTGCAAATCTCGTGCCAAAACATATTAAATGAATCTAGAATGACTTCAAATTTGGCACACAAGTCATAAATGGCATAACGGAGTTGTTCAAACTTCCAGAATCGGATTCTGGCTCCGATATCAAAAAGTCAACCCCGTGATCAAACTTGGAATATTTAGCCTTTAAATTGTTAATTCCGTTAAATGGTCATAACTTGAGCTAGGGACCTCCAAATTAATTTCCGGGCATACACCTAAGTCTCAAATCACGATACAGAACTACCAGAATTTTTAAAACACCGATCCGGATCCGTTTGTTCAAAAGGTTGACGAAAGTCAACTTAGTTGAGTTTAAAGCTCCATTTCCCATTTTAATCCATTTTTCACATGAAAACTTTCGGGAAGATTTTACGGACTACGCACGCAAGTCGAAGAATGATAAATAGTGCTTTTTGAATTACTTATTAAATTTAAACATGACATTTTGGGTCATCACATTCTCCACCTCTAAAAGAAACATTTGTCCTCGAACGGAGTTAGAAAAAGTACCTGAGCTGGAGAAAAGGTGTGGATATTTACTCCGCATGTCCCACTCGGACTCCCAGGTAGATGTCTCTATCAACTGACCTCTCCATTGCACCCGAACTAAAGGATAACTCTTTGACCTCAACTGTCAGACCTGTCGGGCTAGAATAGCCACCGGCTCCTCCTCGTAAGTTAAATCTTTGTCCAATTGGACTGAGCTGAAATCTAACACATGGGACGGATCACCATGATATTTCCGGAGCATAGACACATGGATCACCGGATGAACCGCTGATAAATTAGGTGGTAACGCAAGTATGTAGGCTACTTCACCCACCCTTTTAAGAATTTCAAAGGGTCCGATATATCTAGGGCTCAACTTGCCCTTCTTTTCGAATCTCATTACACCTTTCATAGGGGAAACCCGGAGCAATATTCGTTCTCCAACCATGAATGCAATATCACGAACTTTACGGTCAGCATAACGCTTTTGCCTAGACTAAGCTGTGCGAAGTCGATGCTGAATATTCTTGACCTTATCCAAGGCATCCTGTACCAAATCAGTACCCAACAACCAAGCCTCTCCCGGTTCAAACTAACCAACTGGCGATCGGCATCGCCTTCCGTATAATGCCTAATATGGAGCCATCTGAATGCTCGAATGGTAGCTATTATTATAAGCAAACTCCACAAGTGGCAAGAAATGATCCCAAGAACCTCCAAAGTCTATAACACAAGCGCGGAGCGTATCTTCCAATATCTGAATAGTGCGCTCTGACTGTCCGTCTGTTTGTGGATGAAATGTTGCACTCAACTCCAACCAAGTGCCTAACTCACGCTGTACAGCCCTCCAGAAATGTGAGGTAAACTGCGTACCTCGATCTGAAATAATAGACACGGGAACACCGTAAAGGCGGACAATCTCACGAATGCAAATTTCAGCTAACCTCTCTGAAGAATAGGTAACTGCCACTGGAATAAAATGGGCTGACATGGTCAACCTGTCCATAATGATCCAAACTGCGTCAAATTTTCTTTGAGTCCGTGGGAGCCCAACAACAACATTCATTGTGATACGGTCCCACTTTAACTCAGGAATTTCTAACTTCTGAAAAAAACCATCTGGTCTCTGATGCTTGTACTTAACTTGCTGACAATTCAGACACCGAGCTACATGAGTAACTATATCCTTCTTCATTCTCCTCCACCAATAATGTTGCCGCAAATCTTGATACATTTTGGCAGTACCTGGATGAATAGAATATCTGAAACTGTGTGCCTCTTCAAGAATTAATTCATGAAGCCCATCCACATTAGGCACACAAATACGGCCCTGCATTCGCAGAACTCCATCTTCCCCCACAGCAACCTGTTTGGCATCACCGTGCCGCACCGTGTCCTTAAGGATAAGTAAATGAGGATCACAATACTGCCTCTCTCTGATGCGCTCATATAAAGAAGACCGAGCGACTGTACAAGCTAGAACCTGACTGGGTTCTGAAACATCTAACCTCACAAACTGATTAGCTAAAGTCTGAACATCTTCAGCTAATGGCCTCTCACCAACCGTAATATACGCAAGACTACCCATACTCACAGCCTTTCTACTCAAAGTATCGGCCACCATATTGGCCTTTCCGGGGTGATACACAATGGTGATATCATAGTCTTTCAACAACTCCAACCATCTTCTCTGCCTCAAATTAAGATCTTTTTGTTT
>AWOL01S0077650.1:0-38264 GCA_000715115.1 Nicotiana otophora | reverse complement strand
CCCCCCCCCCCCACTGCTCCGCGTTCGCGTCCTATGCCTCGCGTTCGCGTAGGGTTATTCCCTCCCCAACCCAGATCACGCTTCTTGATCGCGAGAGTACCTTCGCGGTCGCGAAGAAGAAAATACCAGAAACCAGCAGAAGTTTAAAACCAGCAAATTTCCAAGTTCAAACCATTTGTAGCCTATCCAAAACTCATCCGAGCCCTCGGGGCTCCAAACCAAATATGCACACAAGTCCAACAAGATTATACGAACTCGCTCGCGCGATCAAAACACCCAAATAACACCTAGAACTACTAATCGAACATCAAATCAAATGAAATTTTCAATGAAACTTTAGAATTTCTATTTTAACAATCGGAGTTCCGAATCACGTCAAACCAACTCTATTTCTCACCAAATTTGGAAGACGAGTCATAAATATAGTAATGGACCTATACCGATTTCCGAAGCCAAAATACGGATCGGGTATTAACAAAGTCAAACATTGGTCAAATCTTTAAATTCATTAAACCATTAAACTCCAAATTTTCAACAACAAGCGATAACCCGAGCTACCCCCCCCCCCCCCCCCCCCTCCCCCCGAATTTAATTTCGGGCATACGCCTAGGTCCCAAATCACGATACGGACCCAGCGGAATCGTAAAAATATGGATCCGGGTCCGTTTACTCATAACGTTGACCAAAGTCAGCTCAAATAGATTTTTAAGGTAACATTTCACATTTTATCAATTGTTTTAACATAAAATCTTTCCGAAAAAAAGACACGAACTACGCACGCAAATCGAGAAAGGTTAAACTGAGATATTTGAGGTTTCAAAATACAGAATTAAGGTTTATAACTCTAGAAGACCTACATAGCTATACAACAGGAAGAGTCACGTACTCAATTCTTGGCAGACGATACACCAATGGATGAAACAGTGCAGACTAAACCTTATACGCTTGGAACAGATATAATCGATGAAAAACATCATATCATCCTATCCACAAAAGACCTTAGGCGTATCTACCAACCATGGAAATACTTTGTTATTATTAAACTCATGGGTAAGCGTATACTACACCATTATCTCAAGAAGAAAATTCAAGAGCTATGGAGACCTAGAGAAAACTTTATTCTCATGGATCTAGGAGCAGACTACTTCATAGTAAAATTCAATAAAGAAGAAAATATGATTAGCGCTATACACAACGGGCCTTGGTTCATTAGTGGTTTCTTCATTTCAGTACAAAAATGGGAACCACAATTCGTGGCAACTGATGCTAAACAACTCTTTTCAGCCGTATGGGTACGCTTACTTCAACTCCCAACTGAGTTTTATGACAGCATTATCCTACAAACAATTGGTAACAAAATAGGAAAATTATTAAAAATTGACGCTTGCACTTCATCCACATTAAGAGGAAAATATACAATGCTATGTGTAGAAGTGCCCATAGAAACACCAGTTAAACCCTTCATTTATGTTGATTCCTATAAACAGCAAATTCTTTACGAAGGAAAAAAACATTTATGTAAAAACTGTGGAAGACTGGGTCATAATATACAAAAGTGTTCCTACTCAAGTCCACAGCCTCCCAAGATAATTTTGCAAGGGTCAAGTCCAGATTCCAGTGCTCATGGTCCAGAAGAGGGGGAATGGAAGACAGTATCCTTTGCAAGGAAGAAGACACACAATACACGTCCAAGGTCCACAATCAACATTAACACACCTACAACAGGTATTAAAATTAAGATTTTCGATGCAGATACATATAAGTATCTCAATACCCAGAAACTTAGATACATTAAAAAAGAGCATCATAAGTTCACCGACATAGACAAAAAGACTAACCTAACTTCTGTGAGTACTGCAGGTTCTTACAACACATACCTAGTTACATCAAACCACTTCTCCCAATTAGACAACCTACCGATAGTTTTGAACGAAACCACAATCCCTCCGCTGGATATTTCTTCTATTGACCAATGCATGCACAATACTATGTACACATCAAAATAAACTAATTTGCACATGGAAGATGATGGAAAAGCTTTGTTAAGAGAGACTCAAACATTGAGCCCTAATATTTTAATAGAAAAAGACACGGCCACCACTAATATTCATAAAAATCTCTAACTAAAACTACCCTATTACCCACTCGAACTCTACTGTTACTACTTCATTACCTAAACAAACCAATACCACTAATAATACAAACAACATGCAAACTAAACAGGCTAAGCAAGACTGCCACATGGCCAAAAGGAAAGAACACATGTCTGCGACCATACCGACCAAAGATATGGATATAAACCATACGCAACCCCAATCAAATTCCATGCAAATATACCCTAGTACAATAGCAAATCATTTCACTCTCCCCACAATATCTTCCGACTCGGTCCATAATATATTAACCACCAACAAAGAGAATGCCAAGACTCTTATTCACAGCAAGAAGAAGATACAGGCTTGTCCACATCCTACACCAACACAGAAATAAAAACATGGAAAACCTTCCTCCACTCCACTCCCCCCCCCCCCTCAAAACTACCAAATCAACCACTCTTCTTCATCTCACCTTCTCCACCACTGAACTACCAACAAACTTCCTAGCTAGAAGCAGGCCTGATAAGCTATGCATTAACCTTCGACATTCAGATCAATGGCTAGGAAATGGTGATAATCATCCAAAACACTTGTTACCTAGATCAACTAATCACGGAGGGAATGCACTTGTTTAATAACAATTACACCAACCAAATATGGATCAACAATATACTTCATCCTCTAGCCCCAAACATGAACCACACTCTCATCCAACCAATGTTGAGCCACTGGAACCTCCCTCAAGCTCCCAACACATAGATTCCTCAGAATATTCCTCCAAACCTTCCATTCTTCTCACCATAGGAAATCACCCCAAATAAACCCAATATCCATGTCATAGGGGTTGCATGCAAACCAGTATCAAGCCCCGAACATAATCAACATCCCAGTATCCATGGAACCCAATCCCCAACACAATGTACAAGACCCAGAGCAGAATCTAGAAGGGTAGAAGAAGAACACCCCCCACAAGGTATGGAAGTGAGTGTGAAATTTTCAAGCCTCAACGAGATAAAAATACTACTCTTCGAGGAAATGTTGAGTAAGAAGTACATATTAAGTTGTCCAAGTGCAATGTACAAAGGCTCCAAGCACATAAGACACCCACAGGATCCAACAGTAGGAAAAAATACAATAATCCTAGTACCATCCCTAATAAGGAACCACAACAACCCTGTGGAAGTAGAGATCAGGAACAACCATCACCAACATTTCCAATGAATAGAGCCACTTCCATAATATTCTGGAATATTCGAGGGGCTAACAATGATGACTTTCGCAGAAATTTTAGGGAACTAATTGACACTCATAGGCCATGCATGATGGCTCTCCTAGAAACTAGAATGACTACCCATGCAACTCTCCTTAATGATTTCAACTTCACCGAAATGATAGAAGTCCCAGCTGAAGGTCTCGCTGGATGTATGTCTATCCTGTATAAACTCAATGTGATCAATGTCCAGCACTTCACTAGGAGAGGCAGAGAAATTCATGCAATATTAGATATAAGACCCTTTAAATACCACTGGCTCTTTAGTTCCATTTATGCTAGCATAAATCAATATAATAGAGACATCGTGTGGGATAATGTAACTTCCATCTCTAAAAATTACAAAGGCCCTTGGATGATAGGAGGTGACTTCAATGATATTATTAATTCATCAGAAAAACTAGGAGGAAGACCTTTAAATTCCAATAGGTCGTCAAAAATGTGGCATTATATTATCAAGTGTAACCTAATTGATTTAGGTTTCAAAGGTTGTAAATTTACCTGGCCCAATCATAGGAGGAAAAATAACAGTTTGATCATGGAAAGGCTAGACCGTATTTTTGCTAACGAAGGTCGGTTACAAATCTTCCATATGCAACAGTTACTTATTTATCCAAAACATATTCTAACCACAACCCTACAGTAGTCAAATTAAACAATGTCCATCAAAACATTTTAAAACCTTTTAGGCTTGAAAATATTTGGTGCACCCACCCAGACTTTGTGAACATAGTAACTACCAACTGGAAAAATGATGATCTATTAACCAACACAAAATATCTCTCTAATGACATACAAAAGTGGGAGAAAGAAACGTTTGGTAATATTTTCAAAAACAAAAAAAAATATTAGCAAGAATTAATGGTATCCAAAATTTTATAAACTATGGTCACAGCCTCTTTCTTCAAAATCTAGAACAAATTCTAATATATGACTACAACAACCTCCTAAAATTAGAGGACTACTGGAAACTTAGATCTCGTATTTCTTGGCTTAACAATGGGGATGCCAATACTAAGTTTTAATATATAAGTGCTACTAATAGAAAAAGAAGGAACCACATAAGTTTCTTTGAAAACTATTGTGTTGCATAGACAACCACAATGATCTTCCATGCACCCATAAATATTTCCACAAAATTGTTTACAACTAGTCATACGCATACTAATTGGCTTAATATCCAAAATAGTCAATCTAGCTTTGATAGTTTAGACCTGGCAACTCTTGACAAGCCCCTACTTGACAGCGAAAGTAATTCTGCCATATTCTCCGTTAAATCCTACAAAGCACCAGGGTCAGACAGTCTTCATCCTTTTTGTTATAAAAAATATTGGCACATTGTAAACAAATCTATTCGTACCCTATGTCACAACATCTTTAATAATCACTCTATACCTTCAGACATTAATACTACTTGTGTTTAATCCCTAAAATTCCTAATGCAAATAATTTAAAAAATTCCAGACGTATAGGTCTTTGTAACATTATCTATAAGACAATCACAAAAATCATCCCAAATAAAATCAAGTCGTTTCTAGATAAATTGATGATTAGTCCTTGCCAATCAAGCTTTATGAAAAATAGAAGGGCTAGTAATAATGCCATCATTATCTAGGAAATGATCTCTTATTTTAAAAAAACTAAGGGGAAATTTGGTAGTATGTTACTCAAAATTGACTTAGAAAAATCTTTTGATAAGGTAGAATGGTCATTTATCTATAGAATGTTATTATTTTTTAAATTCCCTCTAAATATCTCCAAACTTATCATGTCCTGTATAACAACTAGTATCATTGTTGTTCTTGTCAGTGGCTCAAAAACTAACTTTTTAAACCCTAGTAGAGGAATATTTTTATACTATATATGGAGATGCTTTCTAGACATATTAACCATCAGGTGGACATCAAGCAATGGATCCCAATTAAAACAAGCCCCAAAGGTTCTGCCCTTTCCCATTTATTCTTTGCAGAAGACCTAGTGTTAATGGGCAAAATTAACAAGAAAACATGCTCTGCAATCCGCAATGGTCTAAAAATATTCTGTGACATTTCTTATCAAACTATCAATTATACAAAGTCAAAAATCATTTTCTCAAAACACTGCTCAAAAGACTGTATTAATAATAAGTCCTCTTACTTTGGCATTAGGAGTAGTAACTCATTTGGAAAATATTTATGTTTAGATATTGGACAATCACCCCAAACCCAAAGACTTCCAATACATTACAGATAACATGCGTACAAAACTATCTACTTGAAAAACTAATAGCATGAACATAGCTGGTAGGTTAACCCTAGCCTCTGCCACACTCACTATCTTACCCGCTTACTACATGCAATATACCCTTCTCCCCACCAAAACACTCAAAACTATTGACAAGAATCAAAGAAATTTTCTATGGGGAACAAACAGCTCTAAAAAGAAGTTGCACCTTCTTAGTTGGGATGTAGTCACAAATAATAAAGGAAATGGGGGCCTAGGAAAAACTTAACCCTCCTTGCCAGCATAGCCTGGCGCCTTGTAAATAACCCTCAATCCCTATGAGCCGACATTCTAATCAAAAAGTATATTAATCGCTCTATCTCCAATCACTCCTCTTCCTCGAAAAGACAACTTAAAGAACGGTCTATTTGTCAAAAAGGCATTTCGTGGTCTATAAATCAAAACTCCTCCCTAAATATTTGGGATTCTAATTGGATCCCAAATAGAAAACATCTTAGGGATTACTTCCTCCCTAACAATTTGGGACATAAGGAATGCCAATGCCTCGAACTTTGATACTATCTCCTTTGCAATACCTAGAGATCTAACTAAAAAGATCCACTCAATTATTTTTTCCCTCAAGCTTCATCAGACATCCCAATGTGGGTAGTCAATAAGAATGGTACTTTCGAAACTATGTCCTGCTATTGTTTGATAGATAGGGATCATTCTTCCAATAATTAAGGACTTCCAAGATTTGGAAGCTTCACTGCCCTAATAAAATAAAAAATTTCCTTTAGTTATGTCATCATGGCAGGATACCATGCAGGCATTACCTCCATCGTATTGGCATTAACATTGATGAATTATGCACGACTTGTAGAAAAGAACGAGAAAAATCACTCATATTTTTTCTAGTTGCCCTATAGCAAAGGAACTATGGGGTAAACTGGGGATTAATACTAATAACGTTCCAATAAATGATGAGAGTTGGCTCAAAAACTTTACTAACATAAACCCAACCATTCCTACTAATCTTATCGATTGGCTTACACTGTTACCCTTTGTTATCTCGAATCTCTGGATTAATACGAACAATAATAACATAAATAACACCTCAAATGAAGTAGCGTTGAGCTTTGTTTTAAAACAAGCGACTGAATACAAATTGCTAACAGAACGAAAAAGCAATACAAACAAATATAAGACTAAGCCTAAAAAGGGTTGATACAAACTCAACATTGACGGTGCCGTCAAAAGAGGTGAGAATCACAGTGGTATTGGGGGCATTATGAGGAACAGCAACGGTGACTGAGTTATGGGTTTTCAAATGAAAATCCACTCAAAATCAGCCATCCATACTGAATTACAGGCTCTTTATTATGGCCTTCAACTCGCGTAGGAGCAAAAACTCTATCCAATAGAGGTGGAAACTGATGCAACACAGGTAATCAACTTTATTAACCATGGATGTGTAACTTACAAATATCTTATTAACAACTGCAGATGGTCGATATCCATAATGGACACGCTGGTGATTAGGCATAGCTTCCGACAAGTAAATGGAGTAGCACATCATTTGGCAAAGGAGGCAACAAGGAAACCAGAAGTCTATAAACTTAGTCGTTTAGCTATTCCACCAGTTTATGTCTCAACCAGGAAGCCAGCGGACAAATCTGAAGATAGTGTCTACTAATAGTTGTAGGCTTTTAGCCATAATGGGTAACATTAACGCCATCCATGCCTTTCAACCTTATGTATTGATCCAATGGATCATGGAACTGTTGCTACTTAGTATCTATTAATAAATATTTCCAGTTTATCAAAAAACAAATATAACGTTGTTACTAAAATATTTGTGCTTGTGTGACCATTTTTTCTACTTTTTCAAGAGCAGATTTATGTTTTGCAGAATACAACCTCTTTTATAGGCATACAGATCACCGCTTAATTGGTTGAATTAAGCTTAATTCATTTTAGAGATGATTTTATTGTGGTTTACTTAGCAGATAATTTCAGGAAATAAATGAATCCCTTGAGGTATGTCACACCCCTTTTTACCCCACAAGAATGTGTTATGGATTGCTCAGAGTTAAAACGTTTTTCCAATTAAGGTGACATAGGGATTATTTTAGTATTCAGAGTTGCCACTTGAAATTTAAATTTTGGGTGTTCCAAGTCACCTTTTATTTGAATCCTTATTCAAAGGAAGATTTGACTCTTTTATTATTGGTCTGTGAAAACAAAGTTCGGGTAAGGAATTCTGTTGACCGGGGAGAAGGTGTAAGGCATTCCCCGAGTCTCGTGGTTCTAGCACGGTCGCTTTATTGACTACAACTTGACTTGAATTAATTTTGGATAAACTATGATTTATTGGTTTCCATGTTTTATCTACCTGCTTTTAATTATTAAAATATGGAATTATCTTTGTAGCGAATCACGTGTCTGAATCCGTTTTGTTTATTGTGCCAAAAGCATGCCACGCATATGTGTACACAATTAATAGCATTTTTATTATATTAAGATTGCTTTGGTTAGAGTTGCACGAATACATACTTCGGTTTTAATTTGGGAAATCACAATTATACCACGCGAACGTATACATAATCGCGGTAAACTAATTAAAATGCGCCTAAAGGCACTCTAACGGTGTTCATTATTCTTTCTAAACTTTGAGATTATTGTAAGATAATGAATTATGAAATTACTTGTGGAAGAAGTATATGATTTTAGATATTTGCATAAATAAGACAAGAATGGGTTGCTCTAGTGGTGATCAACCTCCACTTCCAACCAAGAGGTTGTGAGTTCGAGTCACTCCTAGAGCAAGGTGGGGAATTCTTGGAGGGAGGGAGCCGAGGGTTTATCGGAAACAGCCTCTCTACCCTAGGGTAGGGGTAAGGTCTGCGTACATACTATTCTCCCCATACCCCACTAGTGGGATTTTACTGGGTTGTTGTTGTTGCTGTTGTTGAATAAATAAGCCATCATATACCAATACTCTACAGTCCAAATATTGAAGTTCAAACTTATTAGAGTCCAAATCTTCTCAACATTAAAGCAAGTTTGAATACCTTATTTCCAGAAACATGATTAAGTATATAGCATTTAAGGACTAATTTACATTATTATTTAAAAAGTTTAAAGGAAAAAACATAAAATCACATTAAAATAAGATCAAAAGAATAGAGGAAAGAATAAACCTTTAATGCAAAATTTTCAATTAAATGAGTCTCCGAGAACTGGTATAATAACTCAGACGAACGCCGAACAAGCATAAGCGAAGAAGAACATCAAAGCTAGTGAACGGAGCTGCAACGGAATCCTCGATATCGACTATTGACTTCACTGTTTGGAGTTTAAAAGGGGATGTGTTTGAAGTATTTTTGTTGGGTTTTGGGTGATGAATTGATGGATTTTTCTAAAGAAAGACGAAGAAAGAATGACACGAGTAGAAATTCCCTTAGCGTAGAAGAAAAAAAAATATTTTTTCTCAATTTCTCCTCCTCTCTCTTTTGTTATAGAAAAATTTCGAAATGTTTCAGATTTTCTTTAAATTCTTTTAAATAAACAATTCTCACTTCCCATTTTCCTTCTTTTTAAAAAACAATATTGCCCACCTTCCTTTACTTTTTTTTTTTTTTAATTTCCTACTTTATTTATTTTTCGTTTTTTAAAAAATTTCACTTTCTTTTACTTTTTCTTTTTAATTTCCACTTTCTTCTACTTTTTTTTAAAAGAAGTTATACTTTCTTTTACCTTTATAAAAAACTTTCTACTTTTTTGTACTTTTTTTTATAATTACCACCTACCTTTACTTTTATTTTTTTATTTTCCATTTTGTTTTATTTTTTATTTTTTTATTTTCCACATTTCTTTACTTTTATTTTTTTTATTTTTTCCTCTCTTTTACTTTTATTTTTTAAATTTTCACCTTCTTTTACTTTTATTTTTTAATTCCCAACTTCTCAGTTTCCTTTTTACTATATTCAAACCGAAATATGTAAAAAAATAATTTTTTGTTTTATTTTTTATTTTAAATAAATATAAAAATAGAAATAATTTTAATAGTAATAATTGAACTTTTAAATTATTTTTAATTTTTACTCTAAAACAAAGGTGTAACAAAGCTAAACACTATAGATTAAACCCTTAAAAATATTTACATAGTAGAAGGTGACATAAATTTAAATATGGGAAACATTAGGTGCTCATAGTATGCCCCTCTTTGCTTGGAAACATGGAGAATTTTCAAGCAAAGACAAGGTGTGCCATATGACTAAGTTTTGAACATATCTTTATTCAAAGGGGAAGAAATATGGAGAAGAGAAAAGTGTCCAACCGGGTCCTGGTTTTGGATAACCTACATATCACGTGTTTAAGGGAATCACGTCGTGTGTAGTTCATTGAGGAAAAATGGAATGATGGAATGATGAGTTAGAGAGTCGAGTGAGGTTCCGTCAAGGCTTCGGTATTACATCAAAATCAAAAGAAACTAAACAAGCCTATCCGCTATGAGTTACAAGATTCATATCTATAAGTCTTCTAAAACTTGATCTTGAGTCTTGACTGGTTCTTCGCGCAGACTATGATCTGAATCTTGATGCTTGCTAGCTGCAGGTGCTAGTTCATTTTTCTACGGCTTCTTCTTATCAAAACAGAAAATGTAAAGCTCGTAACTTCAATCATGTCTTGAGCAACCCATATCCTTTTCATCTGCTTCTGAATTTGGATTCACTTCTTTTCCTTTTCTTTATTCTAGATTTAGAATTCTTCTTTTGGTCATCTCGAACCCAGTGCCTCGAGATAAGACCTGCTCAGATATCAAAATAAACAAATGAACGAAATTTTCTGCCCTACTTTTCACTACGAAAATTTCGTGAGTTATTTGTAACAAAACTCTATACTACTTCATTATTAAAAATAATAAAAGGTCTAGATTGGTGTTCCCCGAAAAACCATGACTCTTTGGGAATGGTGTACCCTGATTGTCTAAATGGTGTCTTAACTAAGGATTGGTGTACCTTATGTTTGAAACATATGGCTAAAAAATGGTGTACCTCGTATTAACAAAGATACCAGGGAGTGGTGTACCCTGCATTTAAGATCAGATCAATAAGGGATTGGTTTACCCTACGTTGGAAAACACAACTAAGGATTGGTGTACCCTATACTGGTAAGGAGACTAGGGAGTGATGTACCCTATATTTCAACTCGACTCAACTAGGGAGTGTTGTACCCAATGTTGGAAAATACAGCTAGTGATTAGTGTACCCTATACTGGTAAGGAGACTAGGGAGTGGTGTACCCTACATTTCAGCTCGACTCAATTAGAGAGTGATGAACCCTATGTTACTAAAAGAAAATGTAACCAGGGGTTTGTATCTTGTATTACTGATATGAAATGTAACAAGGGGTTGGTACCTTGTATTACTGATATGAAATGTAACCAGGGGTTGGTACCCTATATTACTGAAAAGAAATATAACCAGGGGTCGTGCCCTGTATTACTAAAAAGGAAACATAACCAGTTGGAACCCTGTATTACTGAAATGGGAACGTAACTAGGGGTTTGCGTCTTGTATTACTGAAAAGAAATATGACCAGGGGTTGGCGCCCTGTATTACTGAAAAGAGAATGTAATCACAGGTTGGTGCCATGTATTACTGGAAAAGAAAATCTAACCAGGGGTTGGTACCCTGTATTATTGATAAAATGTTGAATCCCTGGGCGAAAAGATTCTACCTGGGTTAAACTACGAAAAGCAATCATGGGCGAAGAGTACTTCTACCTGGAAATATGAGTTGAATCCCTATAGGCGAAAAGGTTCTACCTGGGTTAAGCTACGTAAAACAGCCTGAGCGAAGAGTACTTCTACCCGGAAATATGAGTTGAATACCCCTAGGCAAAAAGGTTCTACCTTGGTTAATCTACGTAAAACATCCTGAGTGAAGAGTACTTCTACACGAAAGTATGAGCTATATCCCCTTAGGCGAAATGGTTCTACCTGAGTTAAGCTATGTGAAATAACCTGAGTGAAGAGTACTTCTACCCGGAACTATGAGCTGGATCCCCCTAGGAAAACGGTTCTACCTGAGTTAAGCTACTAAAATTAGCCTGAGCGAAGAGTACTTCTACTCGAAATATGAGTTGGTTCCCCTAGGCAAAAAGGTTCTACCTGGGTTATGCTACGAAAATTAGTGTAGACAAAGAGTACTTCTACCCGAAAATATGAGTTGGATCCCCCTAGGGGAAAGGTTTTACCTGAGTTAAGCTACGTAAAGCAAGCCTGGGCGAAGAGTAATTCTACACGAAACTATGATTTGGATCCCTTTAGGCAAAACGGTTCTACATGAGTTAAGCTACGTAAAACATCCTGAGTGAAGAGTACTTCTACCTGGAACTATGAGCTGGATCCCCCTAGGCAAAATGGTTGTACCCGAGTTAAGCTACGTGAAACAACCTGAGCAAAGAGTACTTCTACCTAGAACTATGAGCTGGATCCCCTTAGGAAAAAGGTTTTACCTAGGTTAAGCTACGTAAAACAGCCTGAGCGATGAGTACTTCTACTCGAAACTATGAGCTGGATCTCCCTAGGCGAAACAGTTCTACTTGGGTTAAGCTACGTAAAAGGGAGGTATGAACAGTAGTGATGCATGCTGGAAATAAAAGAAAATGGATATTGTGATGAACTTACCTTTGGTGATATCCGTCCTTTGAGAATCGCCATTCTGCACTGCTTTGTTCCGTGGTTGGGTGCTATTTTAATATATCTGTTTGCTTCAAACTAGAGCCCTGTAATCGGTCTTACCATCCTTTCTTTGCCTTTATTTTGACACGAAGTTATACCGAAAGGGATTCAAACAAAAACAACAATGGAATGGAGAATGAGTTTAAACAAGAGGTTTCCCTTTCGGGGAACGGAAATTAAAGGAGTTATCTGGGAGTACATGCGGACTTCAATGAACATGACATGCCTTTTGAACTGGATGCCTGATCCTTGTAAACTATCCAGCCCTTGGAAATTCATCACAACTTTTGTCTCGAAACTAAGAAACCTTACCCAGGACTATGTCAATGCCTATGACTATGAAGATCCTCTTTTCGATCAGTGGCACCCTTTGTGGGTTTTCACGAGCTGATCTCTCTCTTCTCACCATCGCCTTATAGTTCTCCTTGTGAGTTTTCACTAAAAATACTCTTTTATTTTAGTTTCTTTACTCACCATCGCCTTACGATGCCCATGAGGTTTTTCACCAATAAGACTCTCTTATTTTATTTCTCTCATTTTGGTTGCACCAGAACCAAGTAACCATATCCTCCAATTTGGAACATTCTTGTCGATTGAGCAGAAGGAGTTGAAAAGGATTTGGGTAAAAAGAATTTGGATTAAATTACAACTTTGAAACCTTTCAAGCGAAACCATCGTCGAACCATTATAATATCTACCCCACTTTTCACTTTTGGGAAATATAGATATTTGTTTTGGTATGACTGAACACCAGAGGGAGGCTGCCTACGTATCCTTTCGGAATCAAGTCGAACGTAGTTCATTTAACATGAACTTCTTTTGATTTTTGTCTTGTTTTATTTTTATTTTCTTTTGCTTCTATTTTTTCTTTTTTTTTTTCCTTTTTTCTCCTCTTTTTTCTTTCTTGTTTATTTCTCTTTTTATTTTTAATAACATCTTCAGGTTCCAAAGAAGGTAATCAAAGAAAGGTAGCCGGCTCAAAAGGGTTAGCAAAAGGGTTAATGATGTTTGGATAACGAGAATAAAAGCTTTCGCTACCCCAATCAGATAACATTAATGCTACATATAGGGTCAAACATAGTACCTTTTGACTACATCCGCATTGACAGTTGTTTCAGGAATATGTTTTCAATGTTGCCCAGGTACAACGCTCTCTTTTGGCAGTAATCTCGTTACAATGTATGGACTATTCCAATTTGGAGCCAATTTCCCTTTAGCTTCTTCATGAGGTGGGAGGATACATGTCAGAATGAGTTGTTCTATTTCAAATTTCCTGGGCTGCACTTTCTTGTTGTAGACACGGGCCATTCTTTGTTGGTACAATTGCCCATGGCAAATTATGGCCAATCATTTTTCATGAATTAGTGTCAGTTATATCAATCGGTTCTTGACCCAATCCTTATCCTCAATCTCGGCTTCAACAATGATCGAAAGAGAGGGAATCTCAACTTCGTTCCAATTTTCTATTTATTTTCTTAAAAGCCTTGTCTTCAAAATATTTTGTTTCTTAATTCATTATTTCGGGGTCTGACAACGTTTTATGATCTAGGCAAGAAGTCCGCAAGCATGTCATGTCATAAAAATCTGTATTAACAGAACTAAAAAGAGAATAAGAAAAGTGGCAAGATTAAGAAAAGAAATATTCCTGGACAATGAAATACTAATTTCATTTGATTTTTGAAAAAACATTTAAAGATAGAAAAGTTTACATCAAAAAGAAAAACAGTGAAGTAAAACATCCAGATTACACCCTGAAATAATTCGGACGAAGAAAAGATAGTAAGACCGGCTATTGAAACTCCCATCTGACAGAGAACTTTTTAGGTTTGGCACCCGTTTTTAGGTTTTTGTTCTGCCGCGATAATGGCTACTGTGGCTTTCAATGATGGATCATCAATTCTTCAACTGTCCTTTTAAGGGTCCAACAATCCTCTGTATCATGTCCCACTACTCCAGAGTGGTATTCACATCTAGCATCAGCTTGGTGCGATGGAGACTCGGGGTTTGGCTGGTTCGGGGACACTGGCTGCAGCAGACCTAGCCCGATTAGCTTTTGAAACAAACTTGAATATGAGTCACCAATAGGGGTGAACTGATTCCTTCTAAGGGGCTCTCTTGGGCCATTCGGTTGGAGATTATATGGAGCTTGGTAAGGACGAGCATTTCTGGGATGTGGAGCTCGGTTTTGTGTATATAATAATGTGGTCGCGTATAAGGTTGTGTTCATCACCGTATATGGAGGGGGTGCCACGGCATAAGCAGCATCATGATGGGCATAATAGTGTTGTGGGACCTTAGAAAGCATATACGATTTGTTAACTGATCTGCGGGCCCCGCTCGAGCTCGAAGCCATCATGGCTCCCTCTTCCCTCCTGTTTCTATTCATCAAACCCCCTGAACCATTTTACACGGTATGTGATGTAGTCTTAAAGGAAGCATGACTCAAGATTCGGCCTATTGTTAAACCATTTTCGACCATCTCCCCAAATATGATAGCTTCGGCGAACGAATTACCCATAGCGGATATCATGTTCTGGAAGTAGTCCGCCTTTTGGGCCTGTAGAAAGACCATAACCATTTCTGCTTCGTCCATTGGAGGCTTTACCCTGGCGGCTTGCTCGCGCCATGTGACAGTATACCTACGAAAACTTTTTATGGTTTTCTTTTTCAAATTGGACAAAGAGTCCTCTTTTTGGATATTTTCACTCTTGCTTTTTCTTTTTTGGTTGTATTTCGCTGTTTGTTTTTCTTAGTTATTTTTTGTCACTCATTTCTTTCTTTTTCTTTCTTCTTTTTTTTCACTCGGTTTATTTGATGGCTATGATCAAATCCGATGGGGATTGCCTACGTATCATGACGCCGCATGAATCAACTCATTACATAGTTCAGGAGAAGATCAGGAATAAAGTAAATAAACTAACTCTTTCTTCCTTCATTTATTTTTTACTCATATACAAAACAGACCACGAAAGCTTCTAAAAAAGAAAATAATTTTGAATTTTGAATTTGTACTTTTTTTTCGGGTGAATTTTTGAAAGGAAAACTTCTTTAAGAATAAAGAAAATATTATTGGATTTTGATTTTTTAAAATATTTGTTATGTTTTTTTATTTTGAGAATTGTCGAAAGAAATACTTCTAAAGAAGAAAAAAATATTTTTCATTTTGATTTGATGTTTTTTTTAATGAAAGACTTCGAAAAAGAAGGAAAATATTTTTGGATTTGATTTTTGTTATTATTTTCTAAGAAAGGTAATCTAAGAAGGAATTAATGAAAGAGAATATTTTTGGATTTGTTTTTGAAACTTGGGGCCAGAACTGATGAGGTTTGCCTATGTATCTCACATCCGGTGAGAATCAGACTCGCGTACTTCGGTCAAAACCGACTATGTTTTTTGAAAATTAATCCTTTAAACCATGGAACTAGACCACATCGTCCCCTTATTTTATTTTTATTTTTTTTTAAAAATTCTTTTAACGGACATTCATACAAAAATCAGAGGATTTCTCTCTTGTTCATTCAACTGATTTATGCTAAAGATGGTCAACATGCAAGCCTCCCAATTAATGCAACACATAACACATAACATGAACATATTGGTCTCAACAAGGTACCTGTCCTAAAACAGAACCCGACCCCTATGCCGAGCGCTGCTAAGTCAAATGCACATGAGGCAAATAAAGCAAACCTAGTAGGGATATCCTGCCATGAGGTTTGTTCATTTAGGTTTAAATTCTAGTGGAGAAGGTATTAGACTGGCATACTCGAGCAGACAACTCGAGTCGAGGAGGGTCAGCGTACTGGTAGCATTACTTTTCGGCTTAGCTGGTGGTGCTCCCCGCCTAAAGCATGTGTGACTAAAATCCCTCACCGGGCGGCAAGCACCTCAACTATCTTAGAGAAAGCGGGCTATGTCAAACAATTTTCCAATTTAATTTCAAGAAGACTCAGAGAGGTGCGTGAGCAGACAAGTTATATGTACAATTCAACAATATCAAAGAGGTAAAAAGCGGGGAGGTAGCACATTAGGCCCAAATAAATCACAGTATATACAAAAATTAATAAATCCAAATAAAGTCAATGTACAAGCTCAAATTCTTGAAATTTTCCCGCTGAGTCACCAGAGTTGTCACACCCCTTTTTACCCCACAAGAATATGTGTTATGGATTGCTCTGGGTTAAAGAGTTTTTTCAATTAAAGTGATATTTGAAGTAAGGATTATTTCAGTAGTTAGAGTCGACACTTGGAATTTAATTTTTGGGTGTTCCAAGTCATCTTTTATTTGAATCCCTATTCAAAGAAAGATTTGACTCTTTTATTATTGGTCTGCGAATATAAAGTTTGGACAAAGAATTCTGTTGACCGGGGAGAAGGTGTAAGGCATTCCCCGAGTCCCGTGGTTCTACCACGATCGCTTTATTGACTACAACTTGACTTGAATTAATTTGAATAAACTGTGATTTATTGGTTTTCATATTTTATCTACCCATTTTTAATTATTAAAATATGGATTTATCTTTGAAACGAATCCCGTGTGTGAATCCGTTTTGTTTATTGTGCCAAACTCATGTCATGCGTATGTGTACAAAATTAATAGAATTTTTATTATATTAAGATTGTTTTAGCCAGAGTTGCGCCAACACATACTTCGGTTTAATTTTGGAAATCACAATTATAACACGCGAACGTATACATAATTGCGATAAACTAATTAAAAACGCGCCTAAAGCACTCTAACAGTGTTCATTATTCTTCCTAAACTTTGTGATTATTGTAAGATCATGAATTATGAAATTACTTATGGAAGAAGTGTATGATTTCAGATATTTGAATATATAAACCATCACATACCAATACCCTAGAGTCCAACAATTGAAGCCCAAACTTATTAAGGTCCAAAATCTTCCCAACTTTAAAGCAAGTTTGAATACCATATTTCTAGAAACATGATTAAATATATAGAATTTAAGGACTAGTTTACATTATTATTCATAAAGTTTAAAGGCAAAAAAATAATATCACATGAAATAAGATAAAAAGAATAGAGGAAAGAATAATGCTTTAATGCAAATTTTTCAATTAAATGAGTCTCCGAGAACTGGCACAATAACTCAGACGAATGTCGAACAAGCATAAGCGAAGAAGAACATCAAAGTTAGTGAACGGAGCTCCAACGGAATCCATGACCTCGACAATTGACTTCACTATTTGGCGTTTAAAAACCGGATGTTTTGAAGTATTTTTATTGGATTTTGGATGAAGCATTGTTGAATATTTCGAAAGAAAGACGAAGAAAGAATGACACGAGTAGAAATTCCCTTAGCGTAGAAAAAGAAAAAACCAATTCCCTCAATTTCTCTTCCTCTCTCTCTTTTTTATAGAAAAATTTCGAAAAATTTCATATTGTTTTTAAAATATTTTTTAAATAAAAAATTCTCACTTCCCATTTTTCTTCTTTTTTAAAAAAAGTATTCCCCTCCTGCCTTTAATTTCATATTTTTATTTTTCACTTTGTTTTACTTTTCATTTTTTTATTTCCCACATTCCTTTACTTTTATTATTTTTTTTATTTTCCCAATTTCTTTTACAATTAAAAACAATTCCCACCTTCCTTTAATTTTATTGTTTAATTCCCTACTTCTCCTTTTCCTTTTTATTATATTCAACCCGAAATATAAAAAAAATAAGTTTTTGTTTTATTTTTTATTTTAAATAAAGATCAAAATAAAAATAATATTAATAATAATAATTAAGCTTTTAAATTATTTTTAATTTTTACTCTAAAGAAAAGGCGTAACAAAGCTAAAAACTATAGATTAAACCCCTACAAATATTTACATAGTTGTCACGACCCCAAATTTCCTCCGTAGGATGTCATGATGGCACCTAGTCTCTAAGACTAGGTAAGCCTATCAGTGCGAAATAACAATAAAAATTTGGAATAAATAAATCTGCAAATTTACATAATTACAACTCCCAAGACCCGGTAGAAATAAGTCACAAGCTTCTAAGAATTTATCCCCAAAGTCTCTATACATCAAAGTCTAAAGAAAATAAGAAAACAACATTATAAGGATAGAAGGGGACTTCATAGTCTGCGAACGCTGGCAGATATACCTCAAAGTCTCCGCGTACGACAAATTCACAGATGTCTAGTCTGATAGGAAGTACCTGGATTTGCACAAAATGATGTGCAGAAGCGTAGTATGAGTACATCACAGTGGTACCCAGTAAGTGTCAAGCCTAACCTCGGTAGAGTAGTGACGAGGTCAGGTTAGGCCCTACTAGAATAATAAAAGACATGGTAAAATATTTAACAATATAATAATAATAAAATGACAATGGAAATGAATCAAGTAAGTAGTATGTCATCGATTAATTACACTAAGGGAAAATACCTCGCGGAAAGAAAACATAAATTTACAACTTTAAAGAAATCACCAAAATAACCAAAGGCAAATGCAGTCATAAAGAAATATCAACAAAGGCACTCCCGAGGTACCGCCTCGTAGTCCCAAATCATAAATACATTCAAAATATCTCATTTCCTTATATCACCGCGGGAGCCTTCACATTTAATTTTAAAGAAAATATTTTTCTCGAAATAGTATCCCGTGTTTCGGCCACCCTTATCACACTGCATGACTTCTAGTAATTCCCCTACTAGCCACGCATATCAAGCCACCCTTATCTCACCGCATGCATTTCAACACCCGACTGTATACCACCGCATGCATATCAATATCACAATATATCACAATCTGCACCTCAGGTGCTCAAATATTTCAATTTACCAAAAATAAATCAACAACAACAATATTTTCCACAATAAGAAGCTCACGGCTCAATCACGTCTGAAGTATCTAAACTCACAAGTTTGTTAGCCGAGGACTGAATATCCAAGGCTAATGGCCTCTCCTCTGCTGAAATAAAAGCCAAACTACCCATATTCTCCGTCTTTCTACTTAAGGCGTCTGCAACTACATTTGCTTTGCCTGGATGATACAGGATAGTAATATCATAATCTTTTAGTAACTGAAGTCATCTGCGCTGCCTCAAATTTAGGTCCCTCTACTTGAACAAATGCTGCAAAATGCGATGATCAGTGTAAACCTCACAAGACACCCCATAAAGATAATGCCTCCAAATCTTAAGAGCGTGAACAATCGCAACTAACTACAATCATGTACCGGGTAATTCTTCTCCAGGGGTTTCAGCTGAAGTGAGGCATATGCAATAACGCGCCCCTCTAGTATCAATACATAACTCAAACTAATGCGTGAAGCGTCGCAATACATTTTATACATCCCTGAGCCGGAAGGCAACACTAACACTGGTGTTGTAGTCAATGTTGTCTTGAGCTTCTGAAAGCTCACCTCAGGAATAGATGAAAAATCTTCCGCGAACCAACGATAATAACCTGCTAACTTAGGAATCTCCTGATCTCAGTCGCCGAAGTGGGAGGATGCCAATTCTGAGCTGCCTCGATCTTTTTGGGATTAGCTTTAATACCCTCGCCCGATATAATATGTCCCAAAAATTCTACAGAATTTATCCAAAACTCACATTTGGAGAACTTAGCATATAACTTTTCTCCCCGCAAGGTCTGAAGCACCACTCTCATATGTTGCTCGTGCTCCTCGTTACTGTGCAAGTAGATCAAAATATCATCAATGAAGTCAACGACAAACGAGTCAATATATGGCCCGAACACCCTATTCATCAAATCCATAAATGCCACTGTGGCGTTAGTCAAACCGAAGGACATCACTAGAAACTTATAATGATCATACCTAGTCTGGAAAGCAGTCTTCGGAACATCCAAATCCCGAATCTACAACTGATGGTACCCTGACCTCAAGTCGATCTTAGATAACACCCTAGCACCCTGCAACTAGTCAAATAGATCATCAATACGCGAAAACAGGTACTTGTTCTTAATGGTAAATTTGTTCAATTGGCGATAATCAATACACATCCGCATAGTTCCACAACTGAACGGACAATTCACGTGCCAAATATAATTATCATTTACTCACAACACCTCGTGCCCACATTTCATATCACAACTGCACGGGCAATTCACGTGCCAATATCCTCATTATTTACTCACGGCACCTCGTGCCCACATTTTATTTTATAATCCGCCTGGCAATAGCCACATGCTCCCAATTTCAACATAAATCAGATTGTTATCCATTTATCAACAACAAGACAAATTGCACAAGGTATAAAAATAAATACAAGAAAATCATAACATCACATGAAAATGACCAACACCACAACTTTGCATCATCACACATCGTCCCTGACAATAGCCATACTTATTTCTCCTATAGCCACCCTTATCACTCCTATAATAGCCTCCCTTATCCCTCCGCCCTAACAATATCAACAACCACCCTTATTGCTCCTATTGCCACCATTATCTCTTCTATAGCCACCTTTATCGCTCCGCCCAGACAATATTCCAACAAACACCACAATAGTGAAATGTCACCCTTATACCCGCATAATATCAACGGTAAAATGCCACCCTTATATCCTCAAAATAATAACTCACACAACACAACAATTTACACGGAAAATTATCACGGCAACATAACAAAATCAATTCACATCACAATTTGTCCAATGGCCACAACCAAAATTCCAATGATAAACCAAATCAATTAATTTCACAACAAATAGCCGAAGGCTCCACACAATATGTATAACACCCCAAAAACAATCAACAGAGATAGAAATTACACAGCATAAAGCAAAGCCTCCGTTAATCCAAATTTAGATAATTGTATTAACACTTCTTTTTAAACTTGCTTAATTAATTATTTGCATAGGAAAAATTCATAATGAAATTAAATTCCAAGAAATATCAAACCAAAAATACTCACGAAATTACATAAATTTTCAAGTAATGATCACATCAAATTGTCATATAAAAATAAATTCAACAACAAGGATTTAGGCATGGTAAATATATGATTTAATAAATGCCAACAATTATCCAATTTACTACACAATAATGCCTAAGACTTTAAACCAATAAAATCTGCACATATAAGCCCGGGTACGTACTCGTCACTTCACGTACACAACTTTTCACATTTTACAAATGGCACATAAGACTCGATGCCTAAGGGGTAATTCTCCCACTCGATGTTAAGCAAGGCGCTTACATTTTTGAAGTTAGGCCAATATTCTAAGATAGACTTCTTGCTTGAATTGACCTCCTGACAGCTCAAATCTATCCAAATTAATTGTATAACTTCATTACAATTCATCGGAAATAATTCTAGATAATAAAATGTCGACTTAAAAAATTATTCCAAAAAGTCAACAAAAGTCAACGCGGGGCTCACCCCTCGGAACACGACATAATTTTCATGAAATCCAAACACCCATTCCGATACGAGTTCAACCATACCCATTTTATCGAATTCCAATAACAGCTCGACCTCCAAATCTTAAATTTTCGTTTTTGGAAGATTTTACAAAAATCTTGATTTCCTCCATTTAAATCCGAATTAAATGATGGATTCAAAGGCATAATCATGGAAATTAATCAAAACTGGATAAGAATCACTTACCCCAAATACCCACGTAAGAATATCTCCAACAATTGCCTTCTACCAAGCTCCCAGTTTGATTTTGTTTTATGAAGTCAAAACCCCGATTTTGGGACTTTTAAGTCTGCCAAGATATGCCTTCTTCGCGTTCTAAAACATGGCTTCGTGTTCGCCAAGCACAAACTTGACTGCCAGAATTTAACCCTTCGCGAACGCAACCATGGCTTTGCGAACGCGAAGCTTTACCAGCTCTGACCTTCGCGAACGCGACCACCACCTCGCAAACGAGTAGAATAAGGACCTGGGGTCCCCAATTGCCTCACTCCTCTTTGCGAACGTGACACCACTCTCGCGTTCGTGAGGCTCACACAGACCTTACCTTCGCGTTCGCGTGCTCCCCTTCGCGAACGCGAAGAACAAAATCTCACACTCAGAAAACACTCTTCGGGAACGTGAGGGCCCACTCGCGAACGCAAAAAAGGAAATCAGAAGAATGCTGCAGCAGATATCACAATCTCACCAATGCCAAAAATGATCCGTTAACCCCCGAGCCCTCCGGGACCTTAACCAGATATACCATCAAGTCCTAAAACATCATACGAACTTAGTTAAATTCTCAAATCACATCAAACAATGTTAAAATCATGAATCATACCCCAATTCAAGCCTAATGAACTTTGAAATTTCAAGTTTCCACAAACGACGCCGGGACCTATCAAATAAATCCGGAATAACTTTAAATTTTGCACACAACTCATAAATGACATAACGAATCTATTCAAATTTCCAGAATCGGATTCCGACCCCGATATCAAAAAGTCAACCCCCCGGTCAAACTTTCTAAAATTTCCTCTTTCGTCATTTCAAGCCAAATTCCTCTACGGACCTCCAAATAGATTTCTTGACACGCTCCTAAATCCATAATTACCATACGGATCTATTGCAATCATCTAAATTCCATTCCGGAGTTGTTTGCTCAAGATTCAACTCTCTGGTCAACTCTTTCCATTTAAGCTTCTAAATAATGATTGTTCTATTAATTAAATTCCAAATCTTCCGTAAATCAAACTCGACCACACCCGCGGGTCATAATACATATTGTGAAGTTGCTTGAGACCTTAAGTCACTGAAGGGGACGCTAATTCTTAAAACGACAAGTCGGGTCGTTACATTCTCCACCTCTTAAACAAACGTTCGTCCTCGAATGTGCTAAGAATTATTCTAAGATTACCAAATCGATGATATTACTTTTACACATATACTCACAATTGATCCCACGTTGCCGCATTTGAGATAAGCCTGAAAACACCATCTCATTTGAGATTATTTCTTTTATCCATATTTGTAAACTTTAAAACCAATTTCTTACACTCCAAACATTTTCAAAAGGCCTGATTTTCACAACAACACATGGTATTAGTCTCAACTGGCTATAGCAACTCATGCCTACACATACATCGACTTTCTTGATAGTGTTGAAGTATTTCAAAAACTTTCTGGGGTGTTACATTCTCCCCCTCCCCCCAGGATCATTTACCCTCAAACACATAATATAACGTATCTCTTCTTTTGCACGTCTGAATCCCCCAAATTTTAACTAAATCCCAAATTATTGTTTCCAGAAATTTTGGCAGAGTCTCCCCTGTAATTGGGCCTCTCCACCTGCCAGAGTAACACCAAAACAACTACTAACAACACATCCACAACCCCACAAAACACCACAATGTATATATCAATAACACTAATCTCAGCATTACAAGCACTGCATTATCATAATGATATCAGGACATGAAGCACATCATATGTATGCTCATCACCACATCTCTTGTCATAAAAGTTGTTCTTAATTAATTACAGCATCATCAATTAATCTCATATTAATCACCACCTCGTTTCCCATTTTCACAAAGGGAGAATTTAAACTCATAAACTTTTCACCACAAGGAACTCATCCTTATATAACCTCCACTGCAGCTTGTAGCCCGGTTTAAATATTTCACATCATATAAAAATGCAAGGATCTCGTCCTCAACTCCGAATCACAAGTATTTTGCACATTGTGCCAACTGAAATTTCAATTTTCTTTCTTTCTTCTTTTCAATAAATTTCGTAAACATTTTTCATAACACATAACGAACCCTCATACCGATAGGGCATATAATTTATAAATATTGGAATCAATTATTCTGAAACACATTAAACCATTGTAATGAATAATAAAAATTACTTTTGGACTTATAGCCCTCAATGGTGCACAAAAATAAAAATGACAGACACAGGCTCACATCTTCAAATCTCCCAACAGGGATAAATATATAAGTGGGTCACAAAATTACGAAACTCACCCATAAGCAGAGCATAATAGGAGGACTGACCTCAATATTAAGGACCGAATCAAATTAAGGAAAAATATCCTTTTATAACAAAATCATGATCGTACCAATAACGACACCATCTGTTATATCGGCCTCAGCCATATCATAGAGATTATATCAACGGGTCTGGCCTCCACCTCTTAGGTGCCCTCTAACCGCCTGTTCTCCACCCCTAACTGGCTGTGCACGTGGAGTATTAACTAGAATAAAGCTTGTATCTTGAGTGCTCTGATGAAATCCACCCCTCCCAAGCCTGGGACAATCTCTCGTGATGTGCCTAGTATCACCACACTCATAACAATTTGAGGTCACGGTTGCTCGTACTGAGTCTGTGCCGGATAACTGAAATAATCATTATAGGAATCTCGTGCCGGTGGTGCACTGTAAGAACTTACTAGAGCACTCCAAGTAATCTGATGTGCGGACTGAGCTGGCCGACTGCTCGAGCCTCCGCTATAATGGGTCCTAGCTGAAGAGTAAAATTCACTGAACCCTCCAGATCTTCGAGATTTTTTGGCCTCCTTAGACTCCCTTTCCTCGCCTAAAACACCCTCAATCTTCCTTGCAATCTCCACTACTTGTTGAAATGGAGTGTCAGTTTGCAACTCTCGAGCCATGCATATTTTAATATCATAATCGAGCCCCTCAATGAATCTATGGACCCGCTCTCTGATTATAGGAACCGAGATAGGTGCATGACAGGCTAACTCATTGAACCTAGTAGCATATTCTAACACTGTCATAGTGCCTAGACGCAACCGTTCAAACTCTGTGCGCCATACATCTCGGAGAGTCTGGGGAACAAACTCTTTCAAGAACATTTTCGAAAATTGAGCCCAAGTTGGTGGTGTTGCATCGACTGATCTACCTTCTTCATAGGTTTGCCACCACTGATATGCTGCGCCTAATAGTTAAAATATAGTAAAGGCAACTGCGCTCACTTCCACAATACCCATGGTGCGGAGAATACAGTGAGAATTCTTTAGAAATCCTTGGGCATCCTCTGTAGGTGTGCCACTAAAAGTAGGTGGACTATGCCTCTTAAACCTCTCAACTCTCTTTTGTTCTTCTTCTGATGCCTATGGCCTGACCTCAGGCCAAACCACAATAACAGATTGTACCGGTACTACACCTGGAACCTGACCAACGTGAACGTGCTGCTCTGGAGTTATGGTAGGAGTCTGAGCTACTCCCCTAATCAGCGAAATATTTGGTGCAACAAAGATCAATCTCCCCTGGGTTAATGTACCAAACATACTCAGGAATTGTGCCAAAGTCTCTTGAAATTCGGGGGTTACAACAGGTGCTTCTGGTACCTGTCCCCCAACTGGAGCTACTGGCGGCTCCTCAACTGTTGCTCTGACAGGTGCTTCAGTCGCGGCACGTTCCCTTCCTCGACCTCTACCTCGGTCCCTACCTCTTACAGCCCTAGCAGTATGTGCACATGTCTGCTCAGCTAACCCGGTAGTACGTGTCCTCACCATCTGTGAGAGAATAGAGATACAAAGGCTCAATTTCCACAATCAACAAATCTGCACAATCGGAATGAAAGAAGTGGAAATTTCCTAATAGTTCTGTAGCCTCTCGAAGATAAGTACTGACATCTCTGTACCGATCCGCAAGATTCTAATACATTCGTTCATGACTCGTAGAACCTATGAACCTAGAGCTCTGATACCAACTTGTCACGACCCAAAATCCCACCACAGACGTCATGATGGCACCTAGTCTCTAAGATTAGGTAAGATGAATTTCCATTACATTTCGAAGTGATTTTTTTTTATACTAACAGCAGAAATAATTACAAATATAATAATCTCCCAAGACTGGTAGTACTGAGTTACGAACTCTAACTGAATACATAAAATGATTTCAAGGATTGAATACTCAATACTGTTTGAATAATAAATAACAGTACCATAAAATGGAAAGACTCCAAGGAACTGCGACGACCAAGCAACTCTATCTTGAATCCTTGCGATCCACTCTAACTCTGTCCGAGTCCTATATCTTCAATACCTGGCTCTGTACACAAATGTGCAGAAGTGTTGTATGAGTACACCATGATCGGTACCCAGTAAGTATCAAGACTAACGTCAGCGGAGTAGAGACGAGGTACAGTCAAGACACTCACTAGTCTAATAACTTGTGCAATATAATATACAAAATAATATTAAACAAATAACAATAAGGGCAACATAAAGCAATCAGTGATATGCACATCAAGACAACAAGAACACCATAAATATCGCTCAAAAAATAATAAATACAAGTACATCTAATTAAATCAAGTTCTTCAAATATATGTCTTTCACATATAATTCTTCCAAATAACTCTCTTTCAAATATAATTTTTTCAAGTAATTATCTTTCAAATATAATTCTTTCAATAAATCTCTTCAAATATAATTTTCTCAAATAAATATCTTTCAAATACAATTCTTTCATATAATACTTTCTAAATAAAATTCCTTCCAAATAAATATTCTGAATATAATTCCTTCAATCAAAAGGTCACCATGTGACACCTCATTTCATAATCATAAAAATACGGGTGTCTGCCCATTTTCATATCTTTCATGTACACGGGTCTCAGCCCGCTTTTATATTTCCACGGCACTTCGTGCCTATATTTAAATTATCATATTTCCCCTGCACCTCGTTCCCTTATTTCATATCACAACTGCACGGACAATTCACGTGCCAAATATCAATTTCATTTACTCACATCACCTCGTGCCCACATTTCATATCACAACTGCACGGACAATTCTCATGCCAATATCCTCATTATTTACTCACGGCACCTCATGCCCACATTTCATTTTATAATTCGCCTGGCAATAGCCACAGGCTCCCAATTTCAACATAAATCAGATTGTTATCAATTTACCAACAACAAGACAAATTGCACAAGGTATAAAAATAAACATAAGAAAATCACAACATCACATGAAAATCATCAACACCACAACTCCGCATCATCACATATCGTCCCTGACAATAGCTACCCTTATCTCTCCTATAGCCACCCTTATACTTCCTATAATAACCTCCCTTATCCCTCTGCCCTGACAATTTCAATAGCCACCCTTATCGCTCCTATTGCCAGTCTTATCTCTCTTATAGATACCCTTATCGCTCCGCCCAGACAATATTCCAACAAACACCACAACAGTGAAATGCCACCCTTATACCCGCATAATATCAATGGTGAAATGCCACCCTTATATCCTCAAAATAATAACTCACAAAACACAACAATTTACATGGAAAATTATCACAACAACATAACAAAATCAATTCATATCATAATTTGCCCAATGGCCACAACCAAAATTCCAAAGATACAACCAAATCAATTAATTTCACAACAAATAGCCGAAGGCTCCACACAATGTGTATAACACCCCAAAAATAATCAATAGAGATAAAAATTACTCAGCATAAAGCAAAGCCTTCGCTAATCCAAATTTAGATAATTGTATTAACACTTCTTTTTAAACTTGCTTAATTAATTATTTGCATAGGAAAAATTCATAATGAAACTAAATTCCAAGAAATATCAAACCAACAATACTCACGAAATTACATAAATTTTCAAGTAACGATCCCATCAAATTGCCATATAAAAATAAATTCAACAACAATGATTTAGGCACGGCAAATAGATGATTTAATAAATTCCAACAATTATCTAATTTACTACACAATAATGCCTAAGACTTTAAACCAATAAAATCTGCACATATAAGCCCGAGTACGTACTTGTTACCTAGCGTACTCAGCTTTTCACATTTCACAAATGGCATATAAGACTTGATGCCTAAGGGGTAATTCTTCCACTCGAGGTTAAGTAAGACACTTACCTTTGTGAAGTTAGGCCGATATTCCAAGATAGCCTTCTTGCTTGAATCGACCTCCAGACAACTCAAATCTATCCAATTAATTGTATATCTTCATTAAAATTCATCGGAAACAATTCCAGATAATAAAATGTCGACTTAAAAATTTATTCCAAAAAGTCAACAAAAGTCAACGCGGGGCTCACCCCTCGAAACCCGACATAATGTTCATGAAATCCGAACACCCATTCTGATACGAGTTCAACCATATTAATATTATCAAATTCCAATAACAACTCGACCTCTAAATCTTAAATATTTATTTTTGGATGATTTTAATAAAATTTTGATTTCCTCCATTTAAATCCAAATTAAATGATGCATTCAAAGGCATAATCATGGAAATTAATAAACACTGGATAAGAATCGCTTACCCCAAATACCCACGCAAAAATCGCCTTCTACCGAGCTCCCAATTTGATTTTGTGTTATGAACTAAAAAACCCCGTTTTGGGACTCTTAATTCCTTCCAGATATGCCTTCTTCGCGTTCGCGAAGCACAAACTTGACTGCCAGAATTTAACCTTTCACGAACGCGACCATGGCTTCACGAACACAAAGCTTTACCAATCTCACCCTCCGCGAACGCGACCATGGCTTCGCGAACGTGAAGCTTTACCAGATCAGACCTTCGCGAATGCGACCACCACCTCACGAATGCGTAGAACAAGGACCTGGGTCCCCAATTGACTCACTCCTCTTTGCGGACGCGACATCACTCCCGCGTTCGCGATGCACACATAGACCATACATTCTCGTTCACATCCTTCCCTTCGCGAATGTGAAGAACAAAATCTCACACACAGAAAACACTCTTTGCGTATGCGAGCGCCCACTCGCGAACGCAAAAGAGGAAATCAGAAGAATGCTGCAACAGATATCAACAATCTCACCAAGGCCAAAAATGATCTGTTAACCCCCCGGAACTCATCCGAGCCCCCCGGGACCTTAACCAAACATACCATCAAGTCCTAAAATATCATACGAACTTAGTCAAATTCTCAAAGTGCATCAAATAACGCAAAAGCCACAAATCCTACCCCAATTCAAGCCTAATGGACTTTGAAATTTCAAGTTTCCACAAACGACGCCAGGACCTATCAAATCAATCCGTAATAACTTTACATTTTTGCACACAAGTCATAAATGACATAACGGAACTATTCAAATTTCCATAATCGGATTCCAATCTCGATATCAAAAGGTCAACCCCCGGTCAAACTTCCCAAAAATTCATCTTTCGCCATTTCAAGCCAATTTCCTCTACAGACCTTCAAATAATTTTTCGGACACGCTCCTAAGTCCATAATCACCATACGGAGCTATTGACATCATCCAAATTTCATTCCGGAGTCGTTTTCTCAAGAGTCAACTCTTTCCATTTAAGCTTCTAAATAAGGATTGTTCTTTTAATTAAATTCCGAATCTTCCGTAAATCAAACTCGACCACACCTGTGGGTCATAATACATATTGCGAAGATTCTCGAGCTCTTAAGTTATTGAATGAGGTGTTAATTCTTAAAACGACAAGTCGGGTCATTACATATTTCCTCAAAAATATTTCGAAATCCGGGTACGTGGGCCCGGGGTAAATTTTAGGAATTTTACCATTTTGGGTCGGATAATTAATTTGATAGTCTAATTGCAAATTATTGAGCATGTATTAATTATTTATATAACATTTGGATAGTTTCGAATTTTTCGGCATCGAATTGAGGCTTTAATGCGACGTTGTGATCGAAAAGTGGACTTCGAGACAAGGTAAGTCTCTTGTCTAACCTTGTAAGAGGTAATTTACCCCATAGGTGATTTAAATTAATAATTGTTACTAATTGTGAGGGCTACGTATGCACGAGGTGATGAGAGTCTGTGCATAGCTACTAATTATGCTATGTCCGGGTAGTTTAGGACTCAAATCATGAATTACTTGTGATAATTGCATCCTTTATTTAATGAAAGTACTGGAATTATAGTGGATATTGTTAGAGGAAATAGTAAAATACTGAAATGTCATATACTTGAATTTTGTGCAAATTACTTGACTGTTACTAGAAATTTTACATTCTTATGTGTTAGCCTTATAATAACTTCTCATTCCGGAAGTTCATAAGAAAATGTCCTCCTTTCTTGTAGAGCGGGTCGAACGCCTCGGAAGTATAAATACATCTATGGATCATGCTGCACGTCCCTTGGCAGTGTACACGACACTCTGGACTGGGCCGAAAGACCTCGGCATAAATCGTTCTTAATTATAATAATTACACGATGCCTTGACAATTTATTGCAGCTTGTGAAGATAAATGATTAATTGGAAATTATTGAATTTGAAAAAATTATTTATTTTCGCTTGTTAAGAAAATTATTGTTATTCACACAAATCATTTCTGTTTTAATATTATTGACCCATAGTGAGTGTCAAAGTCGACCTCTCGTTACTACTTCTTCGAGATTAGATTTGATACTTACTGGGTACACGTCGTTTACGTACTCATGCTGCACTTTTTGTGCAGAATCTGAGACAAGAGTTTTAGGTGGTCCTACTGGAGCGCACCCACGTTACCCCGAGGCCTAGTGGTGAGTTGCCTTTCTGAGTCGTTCTGCAGCAACCAATGCCTCTTCTTATATTTGTATTCTGTCTATAGTATTTCAGACAACATTTAAATTTTATTTGTATAATCTACTAGATGCTCAAATACTTGTGACACCAGGTCTTAGTACACACACTAGTAGAATTTGTGGATTTAATTATTTTCTCAGATTTTATTTAATCAAATCCTTTTATATTTTCTTAAATTTTGCAAGTAAGAAGAGTTTAATTACTCAAACAATTTCTAAAAGAATAAATATATGTTCAATTCACTAGTTGGCTGGCCTAGTTGTGATGTTGGGTGCCATCATGGCCTATATGTGAAATTGGGTCGTGACAACAGGGTATCAGAGCACTAGGTTCACGTAGGTCTCACAAATTACAAGCATGCCTAATAGAGTCTTGCGGATCGGTACAGAGACATCTGTACTTATCTTCGAGAGGCTATAGGGTGTTAGGAAACTACATTTCTTCCTTTCTTATCATGTAGTTGATGTAGTACTAAGTATCTTTATTTTATTCTCTCAGAGACGGTGAGAACGCACTCTAATAAGGTTCCAGATTAGGGAAGAGCTGCTCCCCCTATTGTTAGAGGCCGAGGGAGGGCTCCAGCCCGTGGTAGGGGACGAGGACGTCCCAGAGTGTAATGACCCAACCAGTCATTTTAACTTTTAGAACCCCCTTCCCTAAAATAAAACTTCCCGTATGTGCTTTTAATGATTTATGACTTGCGGGGATGGTTGGTTTGGGATTTGGAAGTGTTTGGGTTGAAACCGGAACACTTGGTTCCTTAAGTTGGTCTTAAAGTGCTAAGTTTGACTTCGGTCAACATTTTTGAGAAAACGACCCCAGAATAGAATTTTGACGATCCCAACAGCTCTGTATGGTGATTCGGACTTAGGAGCATATTCGAAATTTTATTTAGAAGTCCGTAGTTAAATTAGGCTTGAAATGGCTAAAATAGGAATTTAAGTTTGAAAGTTTGACCGGGGAGTTGACTTTTTGATATCGGAGTTGGAATCCAGTTCTAAAAATTTCCATAGCTCCGTTATATCATTTATGACTTGTGTACAAAATTTGAGGTCAATCGGACTTGATTTGTTAGGTTTCGGTACCGAATGAAGAAGTTGGAAATTTTAAGTTTCATTAAGCGATTGCGTGGGACTTGATGCGATCGCGTAGGGTTAATGTTTGGGCAGTAAAATTTGTGCTACACGATCGCATGAGGAAGTTCGTGATCGCGTAGAAGAAATTACTGGGCAGAGAGTTTAAGTTCTAAAAATAAGACTTCCATTTTTAACGATTTGGAGCTCGGATTTAGGCGATATTTGGGAGATGTTTAGAGAAAACAACAGGGTAAGTGTTCTTAACTCAATATTGGTTAAATTACCCGAATCCATCACTATTTTTATCATTTAATTGGTGAATTGAGTTGGAAAAATTTGAAAACTCTCTTGGATAGATTTGAGGGCCGAATTGTTATCGGAATTTAGTGATTTTGGTATGGGTAGACTCGTGGTTGAGTGGGTGTTCATATTTCGTAACTTTCACCGGATTCCGAGATGTGGGTTCCACGGACGATTTTTTAATTAATTTCGAATTTTTTATTGAAAAAGTAGTATTTTCTTATAGAATTGATTGCAATAATTTTTAATGATTGTATCGACTTGTTTTGGCTAGATTCGAGCCAGACAGAGCTATATAATCGTGGAAAAGGCCTTCTAGTGGATTAAATTGGAGCAAGACGAGGTAAATCTCTTGTCTAATCTTGTGAGGGGGAAATTACCCCATAGGAATTAAATTGAATAATTGTTGCTAATCGCGGGGGCTACGTATGCACGAGGTGACGAGAGTCCGTGCGTAGCTACTGTTAATGCTAAAGTCCGGGTAGTTTTGGACTCAAAACATGAATTACTTGTGTAAATTATATTCTTTATTTAATTAATATTAATTGATATTTATGAATATATTGTGAATTATTAGATAAAGATATTAAAGATTGGAAATCTCGTATGCTTGATTTTCTGTTTTTATATTAATTAATTATTAAAAGAAATTGTTCTTCCTCCCGAATTTATCCTATAATAAATATACTCTCCTTCCGGAGTTACATAATAAAATGTCCTTCTTTCTTGTGGAGCGGGCCGAATGCCTCGGCAGGATAGATGCATCTATGGATCGCGACGCACGTCCCTCAACAGTGTACACGACACTCTTGATCGGGCCGTACTTCCTCGGCAGAAATCGTGCTTAATAATAATAATTACACGATACTTTAATAGTTTATTTCAGCTTGCGAAGCTAAGTGATAAATTGGAAAATCCTTGGAATTTAATGAATTACTATTCTTGCTTGTTAAAGAATTAATTGCTATTCCTGTAAATGATATTTAATTGACAAATCGGAAATTATTTGAATTGAAGGAATTTAATTAATATATTGAGAATTGTTGCATTTGAAGTAATTTGATTATTGCCACTGATTAAATAAATTATTTTAAATTCTGTAAATCATGCTGATTTAAATATCCTAGTTGTATTTCAATTATTATTATTGACCCATAGTGAGTGTCAAAGTCGGCCATCTCATCTCTACCACTTCGAGATTAGGCTTGATACTTACTGGGTACACGATGTTTACGTACTCATACTACACTTGCTGCACTTTTGTGCAGGACCTGAGGCAAGTACTAGTGGAGGACCTATCGTCTTACACCCACGTTATCCAGGGGCATAGTAGTGAGCTGCATTTCTGATCCGTTCTGCAGCTACTAGTGTCTCTCCTTGTATTTTTCATTCTGTCTATTTTTATTTCAGACAGTATTTGAGGTTTTGTATAATCTACTAGATGCTCATACACTTGTGACACCAGGTCTTGGCACATTATTAGAATTTGGGTTTTATTATTTTCTTGGTTTTAAATTATGTCAATATATGCTTAATTTATTAAGTTGGCTTGCCTAGCTGTAGTGTTGGGCGCCATCACGACCTATAGGTGAAATTGGGTCGTGACAATATGGTATCAGAGCACTAGGTTCACGTAGGTCTCACAAGTTATGAGCAGGCATAATAGAGTTTTGCGGATCGGTACGGAGACGTTTGTACTTATCTTCGAGAAGCTATAGGGTGTAAGGAAATTTCCTTTCTTCATATTCCATCATGCAATTGATGTAGTTCTAAATATTCCTCTCTTAGTCTCTCTCAAATGGTGAAAACGCGCTCGAATGAGGTTCCAGACCATGGAAGAGCTACTCCCCAGTTTCTAGAGGCCGAGGCAGAGGCCGAGGGAGGGCTCCAGCCTGTGGAAGAGGGAGAGGACGTCCCAAGACTGTTCCAATTCTACCGCCAGTGGGTCCAGTAGAGAATCCCATTATTAAATAGCAGGGTGAGGTGCTTGTGGCAGAGCCAGCTCCAGTGGATTTCACATCTGCGCCGGGATTTCAGGATGTCATGGGTCGTATGATGTGGTTCATGAACAATATGACTCAGGCCGGTTTATTTTCGGCAGACCCAGCTACATCTTAGGCGGGCGGGGGAGCACAGACCCCTACCGTACAGGATCATGGACAGGCAGTTGTTGTATATCGACCCAGGGTGCACTACCCGCGGGAGGAGCCTAGCCAGTGGCAGGAGCTACACCTGAGCCCAGGCTAGTTGTAGCCGCCGATCCTCAGAAGCTATTAGACCGATGGAATAGACTACATCCTTCTATCTTTGTGGGTGAGCGACATGAGGATCCACAGGACTTCATTGATCGTTGCAGGGACAAACTGCACAACAGGAGGATATTAGAGTCTCATGGGGTAGACTTTGCTACTTTTCAGCTAGAGGGCAGAGCCCGTAGATGGTGGCAGTCTTATGCTCATGGCAGACCAGCAAATTCTCCTCCCATGACTTGGGACAGGTTCACCCGTATCTTCCTCGACAGGTATATTCCACCCTCGCAGAAGGAAGAGTTGCGGTTTTAGTTTGAGAAGATTCAGCAGGATCAAATGTCAGTGACTGATTATGAGGCGAGGTTTTCTGAATTATCTCGCCATGCACTTATGATACTTCCTATTGAGGCGGAGAGAGTGCGGAGGTTTGTAGCTGGTTTACATACTGGTAGTCAGGCCACTATGGCTCGAGAGGTTGAGATGGGTACTTCTTATGAGCGAGTTATGGAGATAGCCTGGAGGATTGAGGGTGTGTGTCAGCGGAGCCGAGAGCAGATTATGAGAGATAAGTTGTTCAGGTACTCTGGAGAGTTCAGAGGTGCTCCGTCTAGGGGCAGAGGTCAGTTCGTGAGGGGGCAGTCTAGCAGAACCCCATTTCCAGCACCACCACCTCCTCGAGGTGCTCCAGTGCGACCTTATCTCAGTGCTATAGTAGAGAGTTCCTACCGCCCACCAGCTATTCAGGGTCCTCCCAGTGGGTATTCAGTTCCCCAGAGCCAGACACTTAGTCAGCAGCCCATCGCACCAAAGAGTTGATATGAGTGCGGGGATCCCAGTCACATGCAGAGGTTTTGCCCTAGGCTTCGGGGTAGACCAGTACAGCAGGGTCAGTAGCCTATGCTTACTAGACCAGTTGCTCCACCAGTAGTCCGACCACCAAGAGGTGGAGGACAGGTGAGTAGGGGTCGTCCTAGAGGTGGAGGTTAGCCAGGCAGAGGCCAGCCAGTTGGCACTCCAGCTCAGTTCTATGCTTTTCCAGCTAGACCAGATGTAGAGGCCTCAGATGGTGTGATTACATGTATTATTTCTGTTTGAGACAAAGATGCCTCATTATTATTTGATCCAGGATCCACGTATTCATATGTGTCATTTCTATTTGCTCCATTCCTGGGTGTTTCTCGTGAGTCCTTGAGTACTTCTGTTTGTGTGTCTACTCCTGTAGGCGATTATGTTATTGTGAACCGGATCTAGCTGTCTTGTATTATTACATTCTATGGTTATTAAACTAGAGCATATCTCTTATTGCTCGAGCTGATCGATTTTGAAATTATTCTGGGTATGGACTGGTTATCTTCATATCATGCTATTCTAGATTGTCATGCCAAAACTGGTACCTTGGCTATTCAATCTTTGCCTAGGCTGGAGCGGAAGGGTTCGTCATTTAGTTCATTTAATCGAGTTATTTCTTTTATAAAGGCTCAACACATGGTTGAGAAGGGTTGTTTGGCCTATCTAGCCTATGTTTGGGATACTACTGCAGAGACTCCGACTATTGATTCAGTGCCAGTAGTTTGGGAGTTCTCCGATGTATTTCCTTCAGATCTTCGAGGTATGCCACCTGATCATGATATTGATTTTTGTATTGACTTGGCTCCAGATACTCAGCCTATACCTATTCCACCATATTGCATGGCTCCGAAAGAATTGAATGAGTTGAAAGAACAACTTAAAGAGTTACTAGCCAAAGGGTTCGTCAAACCGAGTGTAGCGCCTTGGGGTGCACCGGTATTATTTGTGAAGAAGAAAGATGGAACAATGCGAATGTGTATTGACTATCGCCAATTGGACAAAGTTACTATTAAGAACAAGTACTCGTTGTCCCGTATTGATGACCTATTTGACCAGTTGCAGGGTGCTAGGGTGTTCTCTAAGATCGACTTGAGGTCAGGGTATCATCAGTTGAAGATTCGAGATTCGGATGTTCCGAAAACTGCTTTACGTACTATATATGGTCATTATGAGTTTCTGGTAATGTCTTTCGATTTAACTAATGCCCCGGCAGCATTTACGGATCTGATGAACAGGGTATTCAGGCCATATATTGATTCGTTTCTTATTGTCTTCATTGATGACATTTTGATCTACTCGCGCAGTAAGGAGGAACATGAGCAGCATGTGAGAGTAGTGCTTCAGACATTGCGAGAACAAAAGTTATATGCTAAGTTCTCTAAATGTGAGTTTTGGCTAGAGTCTGTAGCATTTTTGGGACATATTGTATCAGGCGAAGGTATTAAAGTTGATCCTAAAAAGATTGAGGCAGTTCAGAATTGGCATCGTCCCACTTCGGCGACTGAGATCAGGAGTTTTCTGGGTTTAGCAGGTTATTATCGTCGGTTTGTGGAAGGTTTTTCATCTATTGCAGCACCTTTGACCAAATTAACCAAGAAGGATGTTCAGTTTCGATGATCCGATGATTGTGAGTTAAGCTTTCAGAAGCTCAAGACAATATTGACTACAACACCAGTGTTAGTGTTACTTTCCGGTTCGGGAATGTATACAGTGTATTGTGATGCTTCACGCATCGGCTTGGATTATGTATTGATGCAGGAAGGGCAAGTTATTGCATATGCTTCACGTCAGCTGAAGCCCCACGAAAGGAATTATCCGGTACATGATTTAGAGTTAACTGCGATTGTTCACGCCCTTAAGATTTGGAGGCATTATCTTTGTGGGGTGTCCTGTGAAGTTTATACTGATCATCTCAGTTTGCGCATTTGTTCAAGCAGAGGGACATAAATGTGAGGCAGCATAGATGTTTGTAATTACTAAAAGATTATGATATTACTATCCTATATTATCCAGGTAAAGCAAATTTAGTTATAGATGCCTTGAGTAGAAAGGCATAGAGTATGGGTAGTTTGGCTTTCATTTCCACAGAAGAGAGGCCATTAGCTTTGGATATCCAGACTTGGCCAACAGACTTGTGCGGTTGGATATTTCGAAGCCCAGCCGAGTTTTTACATGTGTCGTAGCTTAGTCTTCACTATTTGAGCAGATCAAGGCTCGCTAGTATGATCATTCACACTTGATGGTTCTTCGAGAAATGGTACTATGAGGTGGTGCGAAGGAAGTTACTATTGGAACGGATGGTGTTCTGCGACTCCAGGATCATCTATGTGTTCCTAATGTGAATGGACTGAGGAAAACGATCCTAGAGGAGGCACACAGTTCTCGGTATTCTATTCATCCAGGTGCTACGAAGATGTATCGTGATTTGAGGCATCATTATTGGTGGCGGCGAATGAAAAAAAGGACATTGTTGAGTATGTAGCTAGGTGTCTAAATTGCTAGCAAGTTAAATATGAGCACCAGAGGCCAAGTGGCCTACTTCAGCAGATGACTATACCAGAGTGGAAATGGGAACGAATTACTATGGACTTTGTAGTTGGGTTACCACGAACCTTGACAAAGTTTGATGCAGTTTGGGTGATTGTTGACAGGTTGACCAAGTTGGCACATTTTATTCCCGTTGTGACTATGTATACTTCAGAGAGGTTGGCCCAGATTTATATTGAGGAGATAGTTCGGTTGCATGGTGTGCCAATTTCTATCATATCAGATAGAGGCCCTCAGTTTACTTCACATTTCTGGAGAGCAGTACAAAGTGAATTAGGGACCCGTGTAGAGCTCAGCACAGCCTTTCATCCGCAGACCGACGGGCAGTCAGAGCGGACAGTTCAGAGTTTGGAGGATATGCTCAGGGCATGTGTGATTGACTTTAGTGGTCAGTGGGATCGTTTCCTGCCTTTGGCCGAGTTTTCTTATAATAACAGTTACCAATCCAGTATCGAGAT
>AWOL01S0077648.1:0-15139 GCA_000715115.1 Nicotiana otophora | reverse complement strand
ATGAGTTATGTTACATCGTTGGATTGTGTACATGTTTATAGGATGTGATTCTGGGGCTGTCTAGCTGGTGGATAGGCCTAGTTACAAAGGAAACTCAGGCAAATTCTTTTGATATTTAGAGAGTTAGTTAAATTTGGGATTACTAGTGTAGGGTATGAAATACTAAGTTGCATAAGGTGCTAATAGTATACCCTGATCCTCATTTGAGGACGAATGATCTTAAGTAGTGGAGGATGAAAGGCCCCATAGAAGAACCACTCTGCGGACCGCACACTGGTCGCAGAGTGGGACAGTATTCTGGGGCATTTCTTATGTCAATTTCGCAGTCATTGTGCAACCGCATAACCGTTTTGTGGGCCGCATTCTTGTAGCATATCATGCCTTGGGATTTTTCGAGGTGAGGTTCTGCGGTGCACTATGCGACCGCAGAACCATTTTGCGGTGCATTATGCTACCACAGAACAGGTTTGCGGGCCGCATAGTGACCGTAGACAAGATCAATTCTTTTCCAATTTTGTCACCCCAATTTCTCGGTCATTTCACGGACCGCATAACTATTATACGGTCACATATGCCACCGCAGAACCCGTTTCGAAGCTTCATTTTTAGGGTTTTTAAACCCGATCCTATTCCGTTAAAACACCTGCCTTGGACCATTTTTATCATACTTTTTGATAATTTTAGAGTGAGAGAGAGGGTCCTGGAGGGAGGAAGTGATATTTCATCAAATTGCTCTTCAATTCTCACTTAAAACCTTGAAGATTATCAAGAGAGGAACCTAGGTCTTCTTCCTAAGAGGTAAGATTCTATCACCCAAACTCTTAATTTCAAAATGTAACTAGAATGGGCCATTAGTCAGGTAATTCATGGGGATGGGAGTGCTTACCTTGCATGCATGTGTTCCTAAGGTATGTGGGGAGGTTGTGAGTAAAAGATAGAAAAGAATGGGGTGTGGGTTGGTGGAGTCTTTGTCAAAAACAGCCTTAAAACATTGATGCATACCCTAGTGTTTGATAATATGCTTAAATGAGCTAGAATCATGACTGTCTTCCTAATTTTGCTCCAACTTGTTATATTTCTAAAATAGATTGAAGTTGCTAAGAATTGCAGATCATATTAGGGTCTAAGAAGCTCAATTGAGGTATGTTGGCTAAACCCCCTTCTTTTTAGAATCGAATCTCACGATGTTCATGTAATTGGAGTAAGTCTTTGATCATCATTGAATTGGCTATTCCTAATGTGGTTATGTTGAAGGATGTTTATTAAATGTTTATTCTAAATGCTTTATCATGTCCTCTTGCCATTTGAGGATATGTTCAAAATGTGGAATATGTGTTAGGAATGTTAAGACTTCATGTCAAGATCGAAATAAGGTTGTTATGCCAAATTGTATGAAAATCCTCTATGTGCCTAATATTCCCAAATTGCACATATATGAATCTAATGTCTTGAATAGGAAGCCTTATTGTTGTGAATAATGATAATAATATTTTAATGTGGAAAAAGAGGGCTGGAAGTATGAAATACGGCGAAGTGCCAAGAATGACTTTGTAATCGTAATCACCAGTGCTAATGAATTGAAAGTATATGAAAGAAGTACGATGTAAGATGATTGACTGAAAAAGGTAATGTCTCAAATGAGATGGCCTAGCCGATCAGGCCGAGATCAGACTCCGTGTAAGAACATGGTGGTATTGTGGATGAAATTGTGAAAATGGTTGATATCTCAAATGAAATGGTCTAGCCGATCGGGCCGTGATGACGCCATGCCACACACATGGTGGTATTGTGCTGGAAATTATAATGAAATTGTGGTAATGTCTCAAATGGGATGACCTAGCTGATCGGGTCGAGATCGGACTTCGTGTAAGAATACGAAGGTATTGTGAATTGTGGAATATCGATACTAAAGATCACCCAACCTAATAATATGGAAATTGACTCGAAAACGTATATGATCCTTAACTTATTGTTTTAATATTATTTGAAGCCCTTATTGAATTCTTGACTATTCCTCTTGTATTCTGATTCATTCTATTTAGTTGGTGTTTAGCTTTACATACAAGTGCTATTCGACGGTACTAATGTCCCTTTTGCCAGGGGCGCTGCATATTTAAATGGATGCAGGTGGTTACATAGCAGACAATGTTGATCACAGATAGTGATGCATCCTCTTCTAAGCGGACTCGATGAGCCCCATTATGTTCCGGGGTCATGTATTGTACCTTTTGTTTATATTGTGGTCACTTTTTGAGATATAATCGGGGCCTTATTGCCGGCGCCATCTTTAATCTCTTTTGTATCTTTAGAGCCTCCGTTGACATTATACGGATTGTATATGGGTGTTGTAAATGTTAAACAGGTATATGTTGTGTTTGATCACTTGTTCCACTCAGACTATAAGAATTTGTGTATTTTGAGACTTAAAGGCGAAATAGCTAATGAAACGGTTTAATGTTGTATTTATGAACTTCCTTCTGTCTAATTAATGAAATCATGTCTTTTCTTGATCATGGGTGAGTTGGGTAGAAAGTATCTAACAGGATTGCTTGACCGGGTACACTCGGTTGAGCGTCGGTCGCGCCTCCCGGCGACAGGACGTGACACTCATTCTAAAAATATCAGGTTTTAGCTCAAAAATGGTCCATTGTGCCTATTTAATGGAAGTAGGGTCGGGTTTTAAAAACCCAAAAATGAAGCTCCGGAACAAGATCTGCGGTCCGCAGAGTAGGCCGCACAATTTCCCTCTAGAACTGGGCAAAACTGACTAGGTCTGTGGCCATTATGCGACACACAGACGTATTCTGCGGTCGCATAATGCACCGCAGAAATGGTCTGCGGTCACATAATGCACCGCAAACCTGATCTCAAAAATCGCCTCACCTGCTTCACTCTGCGGCCATTATGTATCCGTAGAGTGATTCTGCGGCCGCATAGTGGGCTGCAGAAATGTATTTTTCTGCCCAAAATTTTCCTTTATATGCCAGCCCATTATTCAACCAAAAAAGTCTGAACCATGGCGAGCAAGCTCGCCGCAAAGAATTTCTACAATCCCCAAACACGTAAGCCTACTTTGGCACCACGAAACCTCATTTTTTAGGAAAGCTTTTACGGGGCCTTGCAGTAGCTAATGAAGTCCCTTTTACTTGGGGACGCTGCGTTTCATGCCCGTAGGTCCCGATAGACAGGTTGACAGTCCTCCTAGTAGGCTATATTCTCAGTGGAAGGTGTTGGTGCACCCCACTTGCTCCGGAGTTGCCTATTTCGTCAATATGCTCTAGACATGTATTGATTGGTATGGCGGGGCCCTGTCCCGACCATTATGATTTTTATGTACTCTTAGAGGCTTGTAGACAGATGGCATGTATATCGATACTTGTATGGCCTTGTCGGCCTATGTTTTGAATGAACAAATGATCATGTCGGCCTTATAGGCCCTTATGTCACATGTATAAGTTTCTATATCATGCTGGATCTTCCTATGTCGAGTATTCCTTAACGTTTTATTCTGTTTATCTCATGATGGACCTTCTATCCTATTTACCCATGATGGTGTGATAAGAAAGATATGTTACGTAGGTACTCGGTTGAGTAAGGCACAGGGAGGCCTTCGCGGACCTCCGATTTGGGTTGTGACACTAAGGCCTTTTAAGGAGCCATCTAAATACTTGATGAATAGCTGTTGTTGTAGGCGAACTCTGGAAGTAGTTAAAACTGATCCCATGAACCCCCAAAATCCATAACACGGGCACAAAGCATATCCTCCAAGATCATAATGGTGCGCTCGGACTGCCCGTCTGTCTTGGGAATGAAATGTTCTACTCAACTCAACATGTGTTCCTAACTCACACTACACAACTCTCTAGAAATACAATGTAAAGAGCGTGCCTTGATCGGAGAAAATGTACATCGGTAAACCATAGAGACGAACAATCTCACGTATATAGATTTGAATCATCTGCTCTGAAGAATAGGTAGTCACAACCGGAATGAAGTGTGCATACTTTGTCAGTCTATCCACAGTAACCCACACTGCGTCAAATTTATTCAAAGTCTGTGGGAGCCCAACAACTAAATCCATGGTAATACGAACCCAATTCCAATGTGGAATCTCAAGTCTCTAAAGCAAATCGCCCGACCTATGATGCTAGTACTTCACCTACTGACGGCTCAAACACCGAGCCACATACTCTACTACATATTTCTTCATTCTTCTCCACCAATAGTGCTGATGCAAATCCTGATACATCTTGGTGACACCTAGATGAATGGAATACCTCGAAATGTAGGCCTTCTCAAGGATAGACTCATGAAACCCATCGACACTGGGCACACATATCCGGCCCTACATCTGCAACACCCTATCATCTCTAATAGAAACCTCCTTGGCATCGCCGTGCTTTATTGTCTCCTTAAGGGAAAGCAAATAAAAGTCATCATACTGACGCACTTTAATGCGCTCATAAAGAGAAGACTGAGAAACGACGCAAGCAAGTGTCACGTCCCAAAATTGGGAAGCGCGACTGGCGCTCAAACGAGATAACCCGGCCAAGCAAGCATGTACATTACCTTCTACCCAAACTTATTCAAGAATAACAGTAAACTCCAATTCATTAAATAAGCGGTGAGGAGGATCAAATAAACAACAACGCAAACTCATTATCAGTAGTTACATCATTAATAAGTTTCAAAATACATATTCTTTCATAGTTTTATGTGGAGCATGTGATACAATTACAACATTACCAATTTGACTTTCCCCATACCAACATACCACCCGTGGTATGTCTACGGAGCCTCTATTAAATACAAAAGAGTACAATAATAGTGCCGGCAATAAGGCTCCGACTATACCTCAAAACATGGTGATAAAATGAACAAATGATACATGACCCCGAGTGAAGTGGGGCTCACCAAATAAACTGGGAAAAGAGTGTAGTGCTATCGCTGATCAGTGTCGCCTACTGTGGAACCACCTGCATCTATTAAAGATGCAGCGCCTCCGGAAAAGGGGACGTTAGTACTGTCGAATAGTACTATTATATATGACTAAACACTCTCTTAAAGAAACGAGCAGTAATGCAAGTAAGGACAATCATAATATCAGTTAAAGACTCAATCAATTACCAAATATCAAATTAGATATAAGTTAAGTTTTAAATAAATTTCCAAATTTTAAGTTGGGAAATCTTTGGTACCGATATACCACTATTCAAAATACCTATTACGATTTCCAACATAGTCACCACCATGTGTGCGGCATAGCGTCCGATCACGACCCGATAGGCTAGGCCGTCTAATGCGATACATCAACCAAATCACAATTTCAATAATAATTCTAACACAGTTACCGCCATGTGTGTGGCATGGCGTCCAATCACGATCCGATCAGCTAGGACATCTCATGTGAGATATCACCCTTTTCTATCAATCATCTTGTTTCATATTTCTTGCAAATCTCTTCATTTCATTAGCACTAATGGTCACAATTGTATTATTTCTCTTGGCACATTTGCAGTGTTTCATATTTCACATTCTGCATTACGTGATTCATATTTTATGTTTCGTATATCATGCAAACCTTTTTACTTTCAACCATTATCATGGACTTTCCAACAACAAGGCCTTTCTATTCAAGACATTTAAGCACACATTTGAGCAAATAGGAATTTTAGGCACATTACGATTTCTTACACAAGCTTTCATTAGCTTTCTTTTGAAATACAATCTGAGGTCAAGGCATTTAGATATGAAAGGCCTACTTTGAACACATTCTCAAATAGTATTTCAACATAACATGAGCATTTAAATTACATATTGATCACGGATGTCTTTTGACACCAGCTTATCCGGGTAATCGATTCACAATAAGCAACTCTGGACTTACATGGATATTGTGGGGTTAACTTTTAAGAGAATAGTTTAGCCAACATATCTTGCTTGAGCTTCCTTAACTCTAAATGTTCAATAAATCTTAGAAACTTCAATCTATTTTAGAAAAGTAGTAAATTGAACCAAAATTAGGAAGATGATCATGGTTCTAGCTCATTTGTGCATTTTATCAAGCACTAGGTGTAAATTAAGGTTTCAAGGTCCTTTTATGGAGGATTCCTTCATCCCACAACCCATTATTTACTATTTTATCTCAACAATCTCCCTACATCCCATGATCAATCATGCATGCAAAATAAGCCACTCCCATACCCATGAATTGTCTTACTACTTGTCCATTTATAGTTAAAATTTGAAATTAAGAGATAGGGAGTAGAATCTTACCAGACCTAGTGTGCTTCCCTTGTTAATTCTTCCAAGATTTTGAGTAAGAATTGGGGAATAATTGATTGAGCAACTCTCTCTCCCTCTAGAGCCTTTTCTCTCTCTCTCTCTCTCTCTCTCTCTCTCTCTCTCCAAATATCAAGTTCTCCTTTCAGAAAAAGGTCTATAGGGTCTAAATAACGAAATGGGGTCAGGTTATAAAAACCCAAAAATTAAGCTCCAAAATGGGATCTGCGGTTGCATATGAGACCGCATAATACTTTTGCGGTCCGCAAAATAGGCTGCAAAATGGCCATCTGGAACTGGGATGGTCTGCCCCACTCTGTGGCCGTTATGCGGTCCGCAGACCTGTTTTGTGGTCACATGATGCGCCGCAGAACCTCCCTTCGCAAAATTTCCAAGTTGGCTCTGCGATCAGTGTTCGGCCCTACGAAATCGTTTTGCGGTTGCATAATGGGCCGCGAAATGACATCCAAAAGTGGCCCAAATGACAGCCTCACTCTGCGGCCACTATGTGGCCCGCATAGTGATTCTGTAGCCGCATAATGGGCCGTAGAAATGCCCAATTCTGCCAAATCGTTTCCTTCAACTATCATTAACACATACACCTACATTGGCACAATGAAACCTTGTGTTTTTTAGGAAAGACTTTACAGGGCCTTACAGCAAGAACTCGGCTAGGCTCCAAAAAATCCAGTCTCGCAAACTGATTGTAAAAGCCCAAAACATCCATGGCTAGTGGCCTCTCTACTGCCGCAAAATATGCCAAATTGCCCACACTCTGAGCCTTTATACTCAATGCATGTACCACTACATTGGCCTTCCCGAGATGATACAAAATAGTGATCTCATATTCTTTCAGCAACTTTAACCATCTCTGTTGCTTCAAATTAAGGTCCTTCCACTTAAACAAATACTAGAAACTCTGATGGTCGATATAGACCTCACATGGAACACCATATAGATATTGCCTCCAAATATTCAATGTGCGAATAATAGATACCAATTCTAAGTCATGCACAGGGTAACTGCCGATACGCGTAGGCAATCACCATACCGTCTTGCATCAACACCGTGCCAAGCCCAATACGTGATGTATCACAATACAAAGTGTAGTACCCGAAACTTGTAGTCAACACAAACACTAGGGCCACAGTCAATATAGTCTTGAGCTTCTGAACATTCACCTCATACTTGTCGGACCATCTGAAAGGAGCACCCTTCTAGGTCAATCTGGTCAAAGATGCAACAATAGATGAGAAACACTATACAAAAAGACGATAATATCCGGCAAAACCAAGGAAACTCTGGATCTCAGTAACTGAAGACAGTCTGGGCCAACTCTGAAATTCCTCAATCTTCTTCGGATCTACCTTTATCCCCTCATAGACACCATGTGACCCAAAAATGCTATTGAATCAAGCCAAATCTAACCTGGTGAATTTTGCATATAACCTTTTCTCTCTCATTGTTTGGAGCACGATCCTCAAGTTCTACTCATGGTCCCCCGACTGCGAGAATACACCAAAATATCATCAATGAACAGATGATGAAAGAATCAAGACATGGCTGGAACACACTGTTCATTATATGCATAAATGTTGTTGAGGCATTAGCCAGCAAAAATGACATCACTAGAAACTCGTACTGACCATACTGAGACTTGAAAGTAGTCACCGGGAATTCTTATAGCACCCCAAAAAATTTTGAAGTATTTTAGTCTAAAGCCCCGTAAATGTTGCAAGTGAATTCAAGGTTTCGTGGTGCTGGAGTACGCTTACTTATTTGAGGAGTAGGCTTACGTGTTTGAACAATGCACCGAAAAGTAAAGAAAAAGTCTTGCAGAAAAGCGTGTTTATGTGGTCCATTATACAACCGCATAATCACTCTGCGGGCCGCATAATGGCCGCAGAAGTGAGCAGGAGAAGGGCCAGTCTGGGGGCAATTATGCGGTCGGCTATGCAACCACATATCTGTTATGCGTTGCATTATGCGATCGCATAATAATTTTGCGCACCGCATAGTGACCGTATTCACGGAAAATTTTTATCATTTTTGATTTGTAATTATGCGACCGATATGTGGTCCGCATATCCATTATGCGGTCGCATATGCGACCGCAGAACATGTTCTGGAGCTCCATTTTTGGGTTTTTAAAACCCGACCCTACTTCGTTAAATGCACGCTTTGGGTCATTTGTGAGCAAAAATCTGATGTTTTAGAGAGAAGGGAGAGTGTTTTAGAGAGAGGAAAACCCTAGGCTAATTATGCATCAAGTCTTGCTCAAATCGTGGAAGATTAACAAGGAAAACCCACAAGTTCTTCATCTAAGAGGTAAGGTTCCATACCCTAGTTTTCAATTTCTAATTTGGGTAGAAGATGGTTGATTAGGTGTATGATTCATGGGTATGAGATTATTATTTATACATGCATGTACCAATAAGAAGTGTGGGAAGATTATTGAGCTGAAATAAGTAAGGATTGGGTTGTGGAGTGAAGGAAATCTTGTTGAAGAAACTTGTGGCTAAATTTGCACACCTAGTGTCTGATAAATTGCTCAAATGAGCTGAGACCATGAATATCTTCCTACTTATGGTTCAATTTTTTTATATATCAAAATAGATCTGGATTGCTAAGAATTCCAGATCATTCTAGAGTTAAGGAAGCTCGATTGAGGTAGGTTGGCTAAACTTTCTCTCTTGGAATTGAATTCCATAATGTTTCCATAAGTTTCAAAGTATGGGTTGCGTATTAAAAGGTTATGGCTTTAAGTCATGTTTCAATGAAAGATAGTATGCCAAATTGTGTGAGAAAATCTCAATATTCTTAAGACTCTTAATTGCTCATATGTGTACCTAAAGTATAGATTTGAAAATGTCTTATTGTTATAATCTATAAAGATGGTTGGAAGTGAAATAAGTTAATTGGGGATATAGAATATGGCCAACGTGCCAAGAATTTAAGTTATGATTGTGTCTAGTGGTGTAATTGATTTGAGAAGATGTGACAAAGAATATGAAATGAGCCTCGACTCAATTGTTTAAAAATGAATTCGAAGATAGAATTACCTAAAAGCTTCTGTACTAAATTCATGCCGATTAGTGGTTGCTTTAACTAATGCTTTGCTTTATAAATATATCTAGTGTGATTCGAGTTCTATATACTCATGTGTTGAACTGGTACATTGTCATTGCTTGGGAAGAGCATTGTAAGAATAAATGGTGTATTTATTGTTTATGATTTTCATGTGTGTTTCTAGTGTTGGATGGTATTCCTCATTCTTTGGGAAGAAACCATTTGTGTTTGAAGCTTCCATTTCAAATGGATTTGAAGTATATGATTTCTGAAATATACTATATGTTGATACTTGATGGTGATCTTTGAAATTGAAAGAGGTGAAAGTGTGGAATATGAAATACGGCCATCGTGCCAGGAATAAAGAATCATTTGAATGGCCTAATGAGCCAAGGGAATATTGTCGTTGTGAATGACTAGGAATACTAATGAGAATTTATACAATGTGAAAGATGTTGAGGTGAGTACAGTTGTATTTATGATATTTCTGTTTGCAAATCAAATCAAAAATATTTTTGGGAGCATCATTAGCAAAACCGAGGAAGGGTGGGTCATAAGGCCCACACCTGAAACTACACGTGCCGGTGTAGGGGTGGATTGTAATTATTCCCCTTATTTGGGATGAAATTGGAACCTTTGGGAAATTGTGATATTATTCCCCTTAATTGGGATGAAACTGGAACCTTTGTGGATTGGAAAAGTCAACCCGCACGGCATATGTGGGAAGGCGGCCTAGCTGATCGGGTGGAGATCAGACGCCATATTGCGCATATGGTGGTACTACTCTTGGTAACAACTTTCTTTCGCATCACATGTCAAACCACATTGTTCGTTGGGAGATGGCCTAGCCAATCGGGAGCGATAAGACTCCAGTCTAACAAAGACGGTGGTATATTGGTGCTAATGATCTCCCAACCAAAATTGTATATGAAGTTCGTATTTTGAAAATTATTATGTTTTAACTGAACATTTGGATATTGTTGATTATGAATTGTTGTTTCTATGTGTTGCCTTTTATTATATGGGCATTCTATTTTGAAAGAGGACTTTTAGCTATGCATACTATTGTTATTCGACAGTACTAACATCCCTTTTGCCGGGGGCGCTGCATCTATAATGGATGCAGGTGGTTTTATAGCAAGCGGCATTGATCAGTGATAGTAGTGCACTATTTGCAGCTGATTTGGTGAGCCCCACTTCTTTTCGGGGTCATGTATCTTTTTTGTTTCTCATGTACTGTGTTTTGAGGTATAGCTGGGGCCTTGTTGCTGGCATTTCCATATTACTCTTCTATTGTATATAGAGGCTCCATAGACAGGTTGTGGGTTGTGGTTGACGTTGGGAATTGAACTAGAAATGTTGGTATTTGGAAATTATATTTTTCATTAATTCTATAAACTCGTAATATTGTGGAAATTATGAATGAAGATGGTAATGAGAATGAAAAAGGAAGTTGTTAATAAAATCTTTTCAGTGAATGATTAATGGAGTACATCTCCTCTTTATTCATGGATGAGTTTGGCTAGAAGGAAATCTAATAGGCTTGCTCGGCTGGGTTCTCTCGGTTGAGCGTCGATCGCGCTCCCCGAGTTTGAGGCGTGACAATTCTGATTCACTAATTATCTCCTGATGATACCCTGACCGCAAATCAATCTTCGCGAACACTCTAGCTCCCTGAAGCTGGTCAAATAAGTCATGAATGAGTGGTAGTGGGTACTTTTTCTTGATTGTAAATTTGTTCAGCTTCCTCTAGTCAATACACATCCTCATAGAGACGTCTTTCATCTTCACAAATAGAACTGGAGCACCCCCAGGCGAGACACTGGGTCGGATGAAACACTTATCAACCTACTCATGAAGTTGTTGCTTTTACTCCTTTAATTTTGTTGGTGTCATACGATATGGTGGAATAGAAATGGGCTTAGTGCCCGGCACCATGTCAATACAAAAATCAATATCCCTATCGAGCATCATGCCCGATACGTCTACTGGAACACATATGGGAAATATCTCACCACCGAAACTGACTCAACGGGAGGAGTATTAGAAATGACATCCCGCACAAAGGCTAGATATGCTCCACGAATAACTCACGTGCTAATAATTAGAATCCACTGGGCGTAGTCACAAGCTCAATATCTCAATCCCCCTGATGTGGTCGCACGCTATCAGTCCAGATCATATCACACAGAAAAACATATATACATGATTACATCTACATGACTAATGAATATCAAATATCATACTCCTGGACTGATATAAATGACATGGTATGGTGTATGTAACTGCAAAGTGTGCTATGATAACTCAAATTAGCAATTCCATCACAAAAACAACAATTATCAAGTTAAATCACGAGATTGACCTCTATATTACATAAAATGTGGCTCAATTAGGTCACAACGTGGTTCAAATATGAGAAACATCACAACATATATCTTGACAATCTATTCAAGGAATTTCATAACCTAAGCACTGCCCCGAGCATTGATAAACACCCCGGTGCATGCACATGGGGTTAGCCCCGCACATGTGCACCACCCATAGCACGTAGATATCACAAATAACTCAGGCAACTAGTGCCTCAACCATGTTTTGGTAAGATACTTACCTCAATCAAGCAAACTCACTCCTCTAAGAAGCCCATCCCGCGTGAATCAACCTCCGGACGACCCATAATATAACCAAATTAACTTAATATAGTCAATAAAAGCCATAGGAATTGATTCCAAATAATAAAGCTACGATCTTTAACAAAAATCAAAAAGTCAACCGAAAATGTCAACCCAAGGCTCGTGCCTCAGAACCAGAACAAACTCACCAATTCCAAATACCCATTCGCTTAAGAGTCCGGCCACACCAAATTCATCAAATTCCAAACACAAATCGTCCCTCAAATCATCAAATCTCAATCTCAAATAACATAGTCCAAAAGCCCCCAAAACCCAACTTAAATTCATGAATATTAGGTGTATTAATCAATGGGAAATCAATATATATAATCAAAAGTGATTAAATTTCAATTACCTCTTCAATTAGGAAAAGCACTCTAGAGATCGCCTTGGACCGAGCTCCGCAAAAACAAAAATGAGAAAAACACTCAAACCCTCTATATTATAGAGTCTACCAACAAAATTGCATCTATGATCCATAACTACGCACCTGCGATATTGTATTTGCATCCAAAATCACGCACATGTGAACTCCACTTATATCCAAACCTATCGCTTCTGCAAACATACTCCCGCACCTGTGGATCCCTTCCGCATCTACGGTCCATGCTGCTTCAGCCAAACTCCGCTTCTGTGGACCCCTCCTCGTAGAAGTGCATCCTCTTCTTCGAAATTCTACGAACCTCCAATGGTTCAGGGATATGCATATCCTTGAACCTTCAACTTGACCCCTATCTAACAAACAATCACAACACCCAACATATTGCTCATCGCTATCAAAAATATCCGCCCCAAGCCATGGTTGAAATCATTGGGAGCTCTTCGAAACCCATTAGCACAAAACCAAGCCATCAGAACTGATGAAATCTATTACCATGCCAACCCAAATCACTACCAAGCTGACCCCATTCTTTTAATTCTCCACGACTTGCCTTCAAGTTAACACTTCTTGTTGTCAGTACACTACGATCCCTAACCAAAGCTCATCACAAGAGATCCTAGCATAAATCCACGTCATCCTAAAGCCCATAACACACTGTATTTCCTCTTAAGAATCCAATATTACGACAACCAAAATGCCAACACAAAAGAGACCTTTTTGTGAATCTGAAGTTGTTTCTTTAACCTCTAAAGTGCTGAAATGTAGAATCATTAATGATACATAAATCTTAAACTGATTAGAACTCTTTTGAAAGTCATCCACACTACTGTAATCTCAAATGCACTGCCAATACGAACTGAATGACTTGTGCTCAATCAGCACCCAAATACCTCATGAAGAAACCCCATCTTACAAAACCGTGTGCATCCCATATCTGTGCATACTTCATCCACCACGAATAACAAACCTGAATCATTCCAAGATTTCTAATATGCCCACAAAGTATAGCACATCATGCATCCAACAATTTCCTCATTTGAGTCATCCTCTAAATCAACCTCTTCAAGTCATAAGCCATCCATAAGTGTGCCTCAGACCAAAACTAACATAACACATGACCATGCAATTTGATCATCGACAACAGACTCCCCCACTTGGCTCGAAGCCACATAACTTAACAGTCGATAACCCACAATGCCCTTACTCCGTAACTGCCATAATATCTCATTGTAATTCAACTAAGTCCTTCATACGCTCATGTAGTTCTAATAATAAAAATATCTCAAATCATCTGTTAAGTGCATATCCATCCCCGCAATAGCCGTGCAAACTTCCCCAAACGATACAAACGCAAATTACAGCACATAATCTACTGATATGAAGGAACATCTCCTCATAACATCATAAGGACCACACAACTCAGAACATCCCGCAGAAGATAATCTACCTGCTTTGCCTCCAACTGACATCTCTCTATGCCCTCTCATTGCCACAACCACTATACAGTCACTAAATCTTTCCGAATATGAACTCATCAACAAGACATAACAATCCACTTCATTCCACATATGAACAACATGAAAGACCCCTCAACATGCCCATATCTCGAGACGGTACCACACATAAAGATAGAAACCTAGCATCCATAGTCTTTTCGTATCCCAAACAATATTCTTCTTATCACATCCCAACCATCTAAGCACACCCCACAATCACATAATACTCATTATATTGCTACTCAACTACTTTCCGAGCCATCAATCCCGCTCCTAGGGACACTACCATACATATAAGTAAAAAAGCATATACTCATACAATATGAAACTAATTACTGTCCCAATCAGTTCAACACAAAGAACACATCTCGCACCTCATTCATGAAATCACAACTCATCGATGCACATATGAGTGGGTGGACGGAATTCAAAGAGATACACTTCAAACTGAATCAATATCGCATGATAAGGAAAAAAGATGTGAAGTTTCCTATATGCCCTGTAGTCTCTCAAAGATAGGTATGGACGCTATCGTACCGATTTGCAAGACTCTACTAGACACTTGCTCATGACTCATAGAACCTATGAACCTAGAGCTCTGATACTAATATATCATGACCCAAATCCACCGAGTCGTGATGGTACCTAACCCAACCCTCTAGGTAATCCAAACAATAGTCAACATAATTCTAATAAAATTAATAAGAAATAAATAAATGAAATAACTGAATTCCCGTCCAATAAACCAAGGAGTGGTAGTACAAGTCGTGAGCATCTAAGACTGCGATTTATAAAGCTGGTATGAAAATAAATATAACATCTGTTTGAAATATACATGAATAGATTACAAATCTAAAACTACCAAGGACAAGTGGTAGCTATATCAAGAAAAGCAAGTACACCTTCATACCAGATCCCGTCATCCCCAACATCTCAGCTCCATGATATACACGTAAGGGGTAGAAGTGTAATATGAGTACTACTAACCCCATGTACTCACCAAGTATCATAACTAACCTCGATGAGGTAGCATAAATAAGATTTATAAATTATACTCACTAATCAGATGTGTAGTTCATAATTGCAACAAGTGCATAACAATAATATGATCAAATCTCGAAATCATGGATTAAACCACCTTGTGCGCTCAATTTGCTTTACATATATAAGGATGCTATGCAAATAAATCAGGTAACCAGCCAAGGAAATTATAAGTAAAGAAGAAATGCAATAACCTA
>AWOL01S0077647.1:0-16354 GCA_000715115.1 Nicotiana otophora | reverse complement strand
TTCCTGTTGGAACCTTGTTGTGAGATGACTATCTTGCATCTGAACTCGATGTATTTGAGGGCCTTGATGCTCCCATGGTATTCGAGGTCTGTCGGAAAGAGGCCTCGGATATTGTTGAAAGTGCAGCACGATCGATGGTTGCCTTATTAAAAACTTTGCCGAAAAACCCATTTGGGAGAAAACCGGTCTAAGGGAAAAAGAGTGCAACGCATGCTCTTGATCGAAAGATCTTCTTCAGCTCTTGTTCGGACTTCTGCATGGGTTAGTTAGATGAATATGGAAAGGTCGTGCCTTAGCAGTAGTACTGTTTTAGATGTGATACATTCCAACTGCTTGATAGCTGTTTGCCGTTTTTGATGTCCAGCCTGTATGATCCTTTTCCAACGTTCTCGAGCACCTGGTGTGGTCCTTCCCAATTTGGTCCTAATTTTCCTTCGTTCGGATTCCGAGTATTGATGGTGACTTTTCTTAACACTAAGTCCTCGANGAGCATGGTTCATTTTGACCATTTGGCTCTTACAATTTTTCCTGTTGGAACCTTGTTGTGAGATGACTATCTTGCATCTGAACTCGATGTATTTGAGGGCCTTGATGCTCCCATGGTATTCGAGGTCTGTCGGAAAGAGGCCTCGGATATTGTTGAAAGTGCAGCACGATCGATGGTTGCCTTATTAAAAACTTTGCCGAAAAACCCATTTGGGAGAAAACCGGTCTAAGGGAAAAAGAGTGCAACGCATGCTCTTGATCGAAAGATCTTCTTCAGCTCTTGTTCGGACTTCTGCATGGGTTAGTTAGATGAATATGGAAAGGTCGTGCCTTAGCAGTAGTACTGTTTTAGATGTGATACATTCCAACTGCTTGATAGCTGTTTGCCGTTTTTGATGTCCAGCCTGTATGATCCTTTTCCAACGTTCTCGAGCACCTGGTGTGGTCCTTCCCAATTTGGTCCTAATTTTCCTTCGTTCGGATTCCGAGTATTGATGGTGACTTTTCTTAACACTAAGTCCTCGAGCTTGAAATGGCGGAGTTTAGTTCTTCGATTATAGTACCTTTCGATTCGTTGCTTTTGGGCGGCCAGTCGGATGAGGGCAGTTTCTCGTCCTTCGCCCGATAATTTAAGGCTGGTGTTCATAGCCTCATTATTTGATTCTTCTGTCATGAATCGAAATCTGGGACTAGGTTCACCGATTTTGACTGGTATCAATGCTTCGGAACCATATACTAAGGAGAACGGGGTCGCCCCCGTACTGGATTTTGACGTTGTTCGGTATACCCAAAGGACTTCGGGCAAGATTTCTCTCCATTTTCCCCTTCGCATCGTTCAATCTCTTCTTCAGGGTTTGAAGAATTTTCTTGTTCATTGATTCGGCTTGACCGTTCCCACTGGGGTAGTATGGTGTTGATAATATCCTTCTTATTTTATGATCTTCGAGGAATTTTGTGATTTTGCTGCCAACGAATTGCTTTCCATTGTCGCATACTATTTCGGCGGGTATCCCGAATCAGCATATGATATGATCCCATATAAAGTCTATGACTTCTTTCTCTCTTATTTTATCGAACGCCTGCGCTTCAACCTACTTAGAAAAATATTCAGTCATAAATAAAATAAATTTGGCTTTACCTGGGGTCGACGGCAGAGGGTCGACGATGTCCACCCCCCATTTCATGAATGGCCATGGGGATAGGACCGAGTGAAGTTGCTCCCCGGCTTGATGGATCATTGGCGCAAACCTCTGATATTTATCACATTTACGAACAAATTCTTTCGCATCTTTGCCCATATCGATCCAATAATACCCCGCTCTGATCACTTTTCGGACTAATGTGTCGGCGTCGGAGTGATTGCCACAAGTGCCCTGATGTACTTCCCGGAGGATATAATTGGTATCTTCCGAACCCACACATACCGCCATCGGTCCATCGAATGTTCTTCGATATAGTGTTCCGTCCGCAGCCAACGTAAATCGAGCAGCTTTAGTCCGTAGGGCCCTGGAATCTTTTGGGTCTGAAGGGAGCTTTCCGTTTTTTAAGTACTCAATATACCTGTTTCTCCAATCCCAGGTTAAGCTAGTAGAATATATTTCGGCGTGCCCCTCTTCGATTACCGATCTTGAAAGTTGGACGACAGTCCCCGAGCTCAAATCACCTACCTCGACCGACGATCCCAAATTTGCTAGAGCATCGGCCTCATTATTCCGTTCTCGTGGGACATGCCGTAGGGTCCATTGTTTGAAATGTTGTAAGGTGATAAACAGTTTGTCCAGATACCTTCGCGTCCTACCTTCTCGGACTTCGAAGGTTTTGTTTACTTGACTCACTACTAGCAAAGAGTCACAGTGCGCCTCAATGACTTCTGCTCCCAAGTTTCTAGCTAGTTCGAGAACTGCAATCATGGCTTCATACTCGGCCTCGTTGTTAGTTAACCTGATAGTTTTAATAGCTTGCCTAATAATGTTACCCGTGGGGGGTTTTAAAACTATGCCTAACCCGGACCCCTTTATATTCGAAGCATCGTCCGTAAAAAGGATCCATACCCCAGACGATATACCTAATTTCAAAAGGAGTTCCCTTTCGACTTTGGATATGAGGGTTGGCGTGAAGTCGGCCACGAAGTCTGCCAAAATTTGAGACTTGATGGCCGTGCGGGGTTGATATTCGATATCGTACCCACTGATTTCGATGGCCCATTTGGCCAATCGGCCTGATAGTTCGGGCCTATGTAAAATATTTCGGAGTGGGCAGGTGGTTAATTCACTTATGGGGTGACATTGGAAATACGGGCTTAACTTTCTATTTGCGCTTACCAGGGCAAGTGCTAATTTTTCTAAGTGCGGATACCTAGTTTTCACTTCTCCTAAGGTCCGACTCACGTAATAAACGGGAAATTGTGTACCTTACTCTTCTCGAACTAGGACGCTGCTTACGGTGACTTCCGATACCGCCAAGTACAGGTAGAGCTGCTCGTCCGCTTTCGGAGTATGAAGCAGTGGCGGGCTCGAGAGGTATCGTTTCAATTCGAGGATAATAAATTGAAATGGGAAAATAAGGGAGGATTATGATATTGATAAATAATGATATGGTGGGATCGGGTTGTGAGCTGCAACGGTTGTGTATGTAAGTACTTGATATTGATAAATGATAATATGGTGTAATAAGGGAGGATTACGACACTGATTATGATGATATGGTGGGATTGGGTTGCGCGCCGCGATTGAATACACAATTCTTGATATTGATAAAAGAATGCTATGGTGAAATAAGGGAGGATTGTGTGTGTATGGTGGGATCCGGTTGCGCATCGTAACAGATTGTGTCTGTTGTACTCGTTGTTGTTATTGTGTTAGTTTTCAGTATTTTTATATGAAATTATTAGGTCTGTTATTCTGGGTTATGTGATTGTGAGGTTGAGTTCATTTTCATAAATTAATTGCTTTACTTTAATTCATGTCTTCTTTCCCTGCTATTATTATCATTACTGTGTACAGGTTATTGTAAGTGGCCGTCTAGCCTCGTCACTACTTCGTCGAGGTTAGGCTCGACACTTATAGAGTACATGGGGTCGGTTGTGCTCATACTACACTCTGCACTTCTTGTGTAGATTTCGGAGTGGTCCTAGCGGCATTTAGTAGATTTGCTCAGATCAAGTTGTTGACGGAGACGTGAGGTACAACTGCACATCGTTCACAGCCCTGAAGTCCCCTTCCTTTCTATCTTTACTATTTTTTGAGTTTCAAAATAGTGTATTTTATTCATACCATATTTGTAGCAATCTAGATGTTCATATACTCGTGACACCAGTTTATGGGTTATGCTTAGACTTGCTATTCAGTATTATTACACTATACTACAGACTTATATCGTTTCCCTTGTTAATAAATTATCATAAATTGAAAAAATAATTGGTAAATTTTCTGTTCACGTCAGCTTTCCTAGCAAGTAGATGTTAGGCGCCATCATGACCCCGAGGTTGGCATTCCGGGTTATGACAGAATGTTTGGAGAGTTCTTAAGTTTGACCGGGGTTTGACTTTGGTGATATCTGTCTCGGATAATTCCAAAAGTTGGAATAGGTTCATTTTTTTGTCATTGGAAACTTATGTGCAAAGTTTGGGTTCATTCCGGATTGGTTAGGCTTGGATTGGACGCTTGATTTGATGTTTGAATGTCCATGAACTTAAGAGAAGTTCTATTTGAGTTTTGGTACTTAATTCATTGTTATGTTATTATCGTATGTGTTTGGAGGCTTTGGATAGGTCCGGTTAGTGTCTATGGACTTGTTTGTATGATTGGACGAGGCTCCGAGTGGCTCGGGTTTGGACCACACGAACCAGTTTTAGAAGTTGCAGATTTTGCTAGTGTGAGGTTCTGTAATGACCCGACAGGTCGTTTTGAGCTTTAGCAAGTCGTTTGGTGGTTTGAGACCTTGAATAGATTCACTTTATGCATTACGACTTGCACGTATAGTTGGTTTTGATTTTCGGGAAGTTCGTAGTTGATTTGGATGAATAATTCTCAATTCGGAAGCTTATTGTTGGAAGAGTTGACCAAGGTTTGGCTTTTGAGTAAACAACCTCGGAATAGGGATTTGAAGGTTCATATAGGTTTGTAAGGTAATTTCGTATTTGAGCGTATGTATGGGTTGAGTATCGGGTGGTCCGAGAGTGATTCAATGCTTATTGTCGGAACTTTGCATTTTGAAGATTCTTAAATTTGTTAAGTTTGACTTGGAGTGGATTTTGGTGTTATCAGATTCCGAGTGGTATTTCGGGACCTTGGATACTTCATTTAGTTGATTGGAACTTGTGTGTGAAGTTTGGTCGTGATTCAGAATGTCTACGTGTAATTCAGANGTTATTGTAAGTGGCCCTCCATAGCCTCGTCACTACTTCGTCGAGGTTAGGCTCGACACTTATAGAGTACATGGGGTCGGTTGTGCTCATACTACACTCTGCACTTCTTGTGTAGATTTCGGAGTGGTCCTAGCGGCATTTAGTAGATTTGCTCAGATCAAGTTGTTGACGGAGACGTGAGGTACAACTGCACATCGTTCACAGCCCTGAAGTCCCCTTCCTTTCTATCTTTACTATTTTTTGAGTTTCAAAATAGTGTATTTTATTCATACCATATTTGTAGCAATCTAGATGTTCATATACTCGTGACACCAGTTTATGGGTTATGCTTAGACTTGCTATTCAGTATTATTACACTATACTACAGACTTATATCGTTTCCCTTGTTAATAAATTATCATAAATTGAAAAAATAATTGGTAAATTTTCTGTTCACGTCAGCTTTCCTAGCAAGTAGATGTTAGGCGCCATCATGACCCCGAGGTTGGCATTCCGGGTTATGACAGAATGTTTGGAGAGTTCTTAAGTTTGACCGGGGTTTGACTTTGGTGATATCTGTCTCGGATAATTCCAAAAGTTGGAATAGGTTCATTTTTTTGTCATTGGAAACTTATGTGCAAAGTTTGGGTTCATTCCGGATTGGTTAGGCTTGGATTGGACGCTTGATTTGATGTTTGAATGTCCATGAACTTAAGAGAAGTTCTATTTGAGTTTTGGTACTTAATTCATTGTTATGTTATTATCGTATGTGTTTGGAGGCTTTGGATAGGTCCGGTTAGTGTCTATGGACTTGTTTGTATGATTGGACGAGGCTCCGAGTGGCTCGGGTTCGGACCACACGAACCAGTTTTAGAAGTTGCAGATTTTGCTAGTGTGAGGTTCTGTAATGACCCGACAGGTCGTTTTGAGCTTTAGCAAGTCGTTTGGTGGTTTGAGACCTTGAATAGATTCACTTTATGCATTACGACTTGCACGTATAGTTGGTTTTGATTTTCGGGAAGTTCGTAGTTGATTTGGATGAATAATTCTCAATTCGGAAGCTTATTGTTGGAAGAGTTGACCAAGGTTTGGCTTTTGAGTAAACAACCTCGGAATAGGGATTTGAAGGTTCATATAGGTTTGTAAGGTAATTTCGTATTTGAGCGTATGTATGGGTTGAGTATCGGGTGGTCCGAGAGTGATTCAATGCTTATTGTCGGAACTTTGCATTTTGAAGATTCTTAAATTTGTTAAGTTTGACTTGGAGTGGATTTTGGTGTTATCAGATTCCGAGTGGTATTTCGGGACCTTGGATACTTCATTTAGTTGATTGGAACTTGTGTGTGAAGTTTGGTCGTGATTCAGAATGTCTACGTGTAATTCAGATGCATTCTACGAAATTTGAAGGTCTAAAAGTTAAGAGAAGGATTTTGATCTTTAATTCTTGGTTTTAATGTTATTCGTGGCGTTTGTGCCTTTGGATAAGTTTGGATAAGGTATGCGGACTTGATAGTATGATTGGAAAGAGTCCTGGGGGCCTCAGGTGTATTTCAGGATTATTTCGGACCATTTCCCTTTGATTTGCTGTTGCTGGTTTCTGGTGTCAGTGCTATGCATTGCGATTACGGAGCAGGACTCGCTATCGTGGAGTGTTGACGGAGCTGGGGATAATTTGTTCTTCGCGATCGCGGTAAGTGATCTTGTTGTGCTTCATGTTCGCGTGTTGTGGGTTGTGAACCCTATGTTTTAGTGGGGCTGGCCTGGGTTGGAAGTTGATCAATGCGATCGCTTAAGGCCTATCACGATCGCGGAAGACGAATTGTTGAGGCTAGAAAGATTGGCTTCGCATTCGCAGAGTAGGGCTCATGTTCATGTAGGCTTGGCAGGATGAGTGTCGTGATCACGAGGGGACTTCGCGTTCGCAAAGAAGGATTTCTGGGCGAGGCCAATTTGGCCTTCGCGATCGCGAGGGTGCTTCCGCGATCGTGAAGAACAATGCCTGGGCAGTGTATATGTTGCAAAATCGGGACTTAGCTCATATTCATCTCAGTTTCTCATTTGAAGCCGATTTTGGGGCGAGTTTGAAGAGCCATTTCACCCACCTATTGAGGGTAAGTGTTTCTAAGCCGCTTTTGATTATATTTTATGAACATATATGAATTTAGGTATATAAATTCATAATATGAGGTAAATATTATGGAATCTTGAAAGAAAACCTAGAAATGGTATTTTTCAATTTTGACCACGAAATACAGCATGGAATTTGGAATAATTTATATATTTGAATTTGTGGTGCTATGGATAATATTTACCTTCGAGAATTCATAATTCGGGCGCATGGTCCGGGGGGGTTGACTTTGTTGGCTTTTCATGTGGAGTTGAAAATTGTTTCTAATTGCTAAATTTTGAGTCTTTGAGTGTATTTTGATTGGTTTTCATGTTCTTTGGTTAGTTTCAGATCGTCTTGGCATTGGTTTGGGGTGTTTGAGAGGTGTTGGAGCCGATTATCGGATTTCGAAGCAAGGTAGGTCTCCTATCTAACCTTGTAAGCGGGAATTTACTTCGTAGGTGCTATACTTGCTACTTGCTATGTGTTATGGGAGCTACACACATATGAGGTGACGAGCGTCCGTGCGTATGCTAGGTTCTTGAGTATGTCCCGGTAGACTAAACTCACCCCGTGCTTTAATTGTACTACTTGAGTTATTCTTGCCTATTTAAATGCTTTAATTTATGATTTTGCCTGATACTAGACTTTCATAGAGTATCAAACTTTGCTATTCTAGAAACTTGATGCTCTACTTGATTAGCCATAGAAATTACACTTTCTCTTATGAATTTCTCCCGTGTTATACATATTTTTTCAAAAGTTTCTTAAGTTCATAACTCGCACATATATTCGCGAGTTAGGATGATGAACCGTCAAAAGTTTCATTATTCTTATAGGATCGGGATGAACGCCTTCGGAGTACTATTATGGGATCGGGTTGAACGCCTCATCCATACCATTATAGGATCGAGCCATTCACCTCGACAATATTATGTGATGCATCTATGGATTGTGTCGTATGACCTCGACGGTATTGTGGGAACGGGTCATACGACCATGGTGGGATATTGTAGAATCACTCTTATGGGATCGGGGCATTCGCCTCGGCAGAGTCGTGCATAATATTCGATAGTGAGTCATCGTACATATGAGTTTTCTTGATTTGAGATTTGACATTGTATGTGATATTGGTTATCTTTGTTTCCCTCACGGCAGTTTGTGGTGTTTAATGATTTTGTAACTATTCTTACATTGAGAATCATGCTATTTATATTTATTTGTTTCTTTGACACTCGTTGTGTTTATACCTGTCTACTTTTATGTACATTATTATTGGACCACTAGTAAGTGTCAATGTCGACCCCTCGTCATTACTTTTTCAAGGTTAGACTAGATACTTACGCATTGATTTATGTACTCATACTACACTTCTGCACTAATTGTATAGGTACTGAGACAGGTACATTTGGTGGTCATACCGACACGTAGGCGCAGCTGCTAAGGAGACTTTATGGTGGGCTGCTCTCTAGGTTACGACTTGCAGCACACATAGTCCCTTTCCTATTCATTTATCGTATTCTGTCTATTTTATATTCCAGACAATTATTGTAGTAGTATTGTATATTGTTTATTCTAGTAGATGCTCATGTACTTGTAACATCGGGTTTTGCTGATTTAGATTTTGTTATTGGTTGCATTTCTATATGATATCTGGATTTATGTTTCGACCACGTTTGAACATTTAAGATAATATTAGTATTTTACAATGAAAATGAAATGATTCCGCTTATTTATTTCATTATTGTTTTCAAGATGTGTTATGAACCGTCGATAATCGTGTTGATTAATTTTTGGCTTGCCTAACAGCAGCGTTGGGTACCATCATGGCCTATGGTGGGAATTGGGTCGTGACAACTTGGTATCGAGCACTAGGTTCACTTAGGTTTCATGAGTCATGAGCAAGTCTAGTAAAGTCTTGCGGATCGGTACGAAGACGTCTGTACTTAGCTTCGAGAGGCTAAAAGACTGTTAGCAGAACTCCCCTTCTTAATTCCTTATCGTGCAACTTGATTTCAATTGAAGCTCATGTGTTCAATTCCTTCCTAATAATTCATACGCGATGTCGAGCATTTGATATCAGTTGGGCACCGACGAGTTGTGGTGATGTTACAAATGTGTTGTAGGATGTTTTTCCCTGCATTAAGAGGGTGAACTACCATTGTTGCCTCGTGGAGGAGTGTTTAGTTATTTCAGCCAATGTTAGTTTTGCCTATGGTTTCGGGGCTATACCCAGTGTGTTGTGATATTTCATGCATTGTTATCGTGTAGTGCTGGTGTAAATAGTAGGGTGTTTACTTATGTGTCGCGGTAGTGAATGCTTTGGAAGGAGGATTGTTCTGTTCATGATTGGGAGTTTAGTATTTGTTCCAGTGCAGGAGAGGCATTTGGGCTATGGATGTTCAGGCTTTGACTGACGGAGTTGTGAGATTGGGTATTTCCGAACTTGGTGGATTTCTTGCTTGTGTTTTTGTGCAGTTGTACTTGTTTGAGTGCACTAAGGCTCGTCAGTATAGTGGTCTTCATTTGCTTATCCTTGGAGATAAAGTGTTGTGAAGTGATGCTTAGGAAATGGTTATTGGAGTTGACGCTGTTACGACTTCAGGGTCGAATTGGTGTTTCCAGTGTTGATGGCTTGAGGGAGATGATTATGGACGAGGCTTATAGTTGATGGAATTCTATTTGTTCGGGTCCTACAGAGATGAATCTTGATTTGAGGTAGTATTATTGGTGGCGGAGGATGAAAAGGATTGTCGGGTATGTCTCGCAATGGTTGAATTATTAGCAGGTCAAGTATGAGCATCAGAGATTGTTACAACTCGCATTTTCGTATGTTAAAGTTTCGCCTTCAGTTAATCGATATAGACTCGGGGATGAGATTATCTTGAGGTTAACGTATTTATGCTATAACAAGCGATAAGTAAGTGCCATGAAGGGTAAATGATACACGAATTTAAGAAAATGAGTTTCGTTAAAGGTTGCCGATTTGGGGATAAAATACGATCCGAGCTATAATACTCGATATTTATGGACTAGTACCATACACGGTACCATATGATCGTGATAGTATGATGTATAAGGTATATTAAAAATGAGTAGAACTTTAAGTAATGTGAGATAATTCTTAATTATACGGGTAATTAGTTAATTATTGGGTAACGGGACATTGCCTAGTTAATTAATAATTATAAGATAAAGATTAAACCCCCCTCCCCAAAATGTGGCAGCAAGCCACTTCTTGAGAACTTGACTATTAGTTATCTTTGGTTAGGTGGCAAGTAACATGTCAAGAACAAAGACACCTCTTTTCTTATGATTTAAATACAAAGACATGTAAGTAAGGTGGAAAGTACAAAACCTTTCATTTCTATTATTTGAATACAAAAGACTTCATATCAGAACTTAGCAACACTTCACTTCATAACAGAATGTTAGCAATTCTTACAATTCAAGTTCCTACAAAGACATTAACAACGAGATTTCTTCAACCAAATCCAGCGAAGAATTATTAGAAGCTTAACAACGTAAAACTTTTGCGGTTCTAAAAGAGTATGGTGCAACCTTTTCCAAGAATATTATACGGATTTTTCCCTACTCCAAGTATGTTAAGGCTATTCCTTCTTTCTTTTTGGCATGATCCAAATTATACAGAAGAAACGAGCAAACGCACAGTTTTCATAATCGACTCTATTCATAGAAATACTGGGGGTCTCTGTGTCCTTGATTCCCCATGTAACATATTATTATAACTTCAGTTCATGGGTCTTAGAATAATACGCAGTTGACAAAAGTTTGTCCGAAAGGAATATTGAGATTATTAATATATTTTCATACATTTCATTCATTTATACATGTATATTGACCCATGACCAGATGGCGTTATATAGGCGTATTTATATGTATATGTATATATATGTATATGGAATATGGGAAAAAGGTTACGGCGTTATATACGCACCACCACCTGATCAGTTGGTATATGTTGATGATGTTGCCCACAGTGGCAGAGGCGATATGATGGGATGCTCTCAGAGGCTTGATGATGTTATGTACACCTATACCTATGCATGACACGACATTTATATGCACGTGCATGACATTATAAATGTTTCAGAAATTACAAAGTTATTCAGACTTACAGATGGATTTCTTTATTCCATGTTTCATCTATGTCTTTTATGTACTAATTTTCATGTCTTACATACTCAGTACATTATTCTTACTGATGCCCTATTTCTCGAGGCCTGCATTTCATGCCCGCAGGTGCAGATAGGCAAGCCGACGGTTCCCCTTTTTAGGATCCTTGATCAGCGAGAGTTGGCGTGCTCCACTTGATCCGGAGTTGCTTTTAATTTTGGTATGATATGCTTGTATATATATATGGGTATGACATGGCTCAGTCCCGTCTTTATACAGTTGTATTTATATTAGAAGTCTGTAGATAGTTATGTATAGTTGGATAATATGTGGCTTTGTCGGCTTTCAGTTTTGGGTATTTAGTTGTCTATAGCAGCCTTGCCGGCTCGCCCACTATGTTCCGCATGTATATGTACATATGTCTTTTGGATAGATTTCCCTCACGTATGTTATTCACGTCTATAACTTAAACGCATACTTAAGGATGTTCGACACGTAGGATTCGGGCACCCGTCATGGCCCATCGGTTTGGGTCGTGACAAAAGTGGTATCAGAGCAGTTCTGTCCTAGGGTTATCTACAGACCGTGTCTAGTAGAGTCTTGTTTATGGGTGAGTTGTTCACCACACTTATAGATAGGAGGCTACAGGACATATAGGATGTTATCCACTCTTCTTATCTTAGATCGTGTAATATAAGAATTCATGTTCCTAACGATATGTTTTCAGCGATGCCTCCGAAGACTACAGCTGCTAGCACGGGTCAGAAGGCTACGAAGGTGTTAGAAGGAGATATAAGTTACACTCTTGAGTCAGATCCATTGGAGATCATGGGTTCTATCAAGGAGGATCCATCCGAGGATCCATATAAGTCATCCGTTTGAGTAGTTTCGATTTCGCCGACAGCAGATGAGGTGAGGGGAGTTGCGACCTCACCAAGGCCCTTAGTTTCATTATCAAGACCCATTGATCAGGGTATAAGGGGAGTGGTTCATAGATTGGCACAACCGGGTTCCCCTCAGGCTCAAAACTATGTCAAGGTATTTGCGGACACCAGCTCTTTTGAGGTTCCAGATAGTCCACAGTCTCGGGAGTCCGTCAATCAAGGTTTGTCAGTGTATGTTATGGGATATGCAGGGGAAGAGGATAATAGTCGGGCCAAGAGGAGGAAGGTAACTGATAAGGATACGAAGATTCCGCTTTGAAGTGTGTCTGATCGAGGTTCTCATATAGGACGAGGCAAGGACCCTCTACTGTAGACTTCCTCTAGATGTCAGGTTTTGGTTGGTGAGTTCTACCTCTTCTTGGAGTATTACCAAGTCAGGGTTCTGAATGTGTTAGGTTGTTTTATGAGGACGTAGGGAGCCCCGTCCCGACTTGTATATATTATGGTTATGTCTACTTAGAGGTTTTGCAGACAGTATCCTGTATATAGTTTTGGATATGATATGTCTACGGCCTTGTCGACCCCTATGTATATAAACCTTTTTCTAAATTAGTTATGCGAGTTAAGTCTTAATATTGTTACTTATATATATGGATATCGCCCGTAATGGCCCGTGATAGATTTGATAATAAACAAGGATAAGGTACGTGGTGTTCGGTTGGGTAGAACTTGATATTATAATGGGTATGGATTGGTTGGCTTTTTGTTATGCTAACATCAAGTGTAGATCAAAGATGGTTCCTTGCAGATGTATACTGATTATAGATAGTTGAATAAGGTGACAATCAAGAATAAGTACCCCCTCCCGAGGATTGATGATTTATTTGGTCAGGTGCAAGGTGCCAAGTATTTCTCGAAGATAGACGTGAGGTCCGGGTACCCTCGGGTAAGGGATAAGGAGAAAGATATCCCGCAGATAGCATTCAGGACCAAATATGGGCACTTGAGTTTCGTATCATGTCATTCAGTTTGACTAATGCCCCAACAGTATTCATGGACTAGATAAACCGAGTGTTCAGACCCTTTCTAGATCTATTCGTGATTGTATTATTTGATGATGTATTGGTGTACTCTCATTAAGAGAGTGAGCACGCAGATCATTTGCATATTGTGCTCAAAGTTTTACAAAAAGGGAAGTTGTATACAAAATTCTCTAAATGTGAATTCTGTAGCTTTTCTTGGGCATACAATTTCAAGTGAAGGTATTACGGTTAATACACAAAAGATTGAGGAAGTAAAGACTTGACCCAGACCCACGACATCGACGGAGGTTCGTAGCTTTCTCGGTTTGGCAGGTTATTACAGGAAACTTGTAAAGGGATTTTCTTCTCTTTTAGCCCCTTTGACAAAAGTAGTATGACGACGTGATGTCTCGCTTGATGTTCCTGAATAACATAAGGAAATCTATGGTGCAAACAAGTTGAAGGAAGGTTGAGAATAAGTATAAATAGATATGCGTATCGCAAGCTAAAGTATGGTAGACCGACAAGGTTTTAGGAAGACAGGAATAAGGATAAGAAAAGGTGAGTGAGAAGGTGACGGGAATGGATAAGTCCTTGGGATTAAGCCCATGAAAATAAGAGAGCTGATGGTTTCTCTAAGTCATAGAAAGCTAAGTATAGCCTGAGTGAACTCAAAGGAGTCTAAGACCAGTAGCATTTAGAAGAGATGGAATGCTGCCCTGGTAGTGGAATAAGGGCATAATTGTGATAGATAAAGGATGACGTTTGGGCTTTTAAAAGGAGGAATTTCATGAATTGTAAAAGATTAGAATACCCATGTAAGTTGACTCAAAAGGGAGCTATGTTTCAGTGGACTGATGCTTGCGAACAGAGTTTCCAGGCATTGAAGGACAGATTAACTTCAGCACCGGTTCTAACGCTCCCAGAAGAGACCGATAGTTATATTATCTATTGTGATGCCTCGGGCATTGGGTTGGGTTGTGTAGTGATGCAACATGGTAAGGTTGTAGCTTATGCTTCTAGACAACTGGGAAAGCACGAGAAGAATTACCCGAACCACGATTTAGAGTTAGCCGCAATGATTCATGCACTAAAGATGTGGAGGCACTACTTGTATGGCATTCATGTTGGTATCTATATGGATCATAAGAGCCTCCAGTATATCTTCAAGCAAAAGGAATTGAATTTACGTCAAAGGAGGTGGTTGGAGCTACTTAAAGATTATGACGTTGATATTTTATACCATCCGGGGAATGCGAACGTGGTAGCCGATGCCCTCAGCAATAGGTCTATTGGTAGTCTGTCATATTTAAAGCCAGAGAAGAGGGGAATAGCCCATGAGATTCATCAGCTAGCTAGTCTTGGAGTTCGATTACTGGACTCAGGTGATGTTGGAATTACTATTCAGGATACGGCAACATCCTCGTTAGTAACTGAAGTGAAGGAACGCCAGTACGAGGATCCTATGTTAGTTCATTATAGGGATACCACCCCTCAGAAAGAGAAGACACCGTTTGAGATTACAGAATATGGGGTCCTCAGATATGGAGGACAATTATGTGTCCCTAATGTTGCAGGGCTGTGTCGGCAGGTTATGGGAGAAACTCACTATTCTCGTTATTCTATCCATCCAGGAGCAACAAAGATGTATCATGATATCAATGAGGTATATTGGTGGGATGGAATGAAAAAGGATATAGCGGAGTTTGTTGCTCAGTGCCCTAAGTGGCAGCAGGTTAAAATTGAGCATCAAAAGCCGGTGGATTATTGCAGGCTATGGAGATTCCGACTTGGAAATGGGAAGTAATTAATATGGATTTCATCATAGGCTTACCTCGTACCAAGCGTAAGTTTGATTCTATATGGGTAATTGTTGATAGGCTTACAAAATCATCCCATTCTGTACCCATTAGGACTACATATTCCGCAGAGGATTATGCAAGGCTTTATATTAAGGAGATAGTATGACTGCATGTCCCTGTCTCTATTATCTCGGATCGAGGAGCTCAATTTACAGGATTAGGGACTCAGGTAAGTCTTAGTACAATATTTCATCCCCAGACAGACAGACAAGCTGAGCGTACTATTCAGACACTTGAAGATATGTTACGAGCTTGTGTGATAGACTACAAGGGTAGTTGGGATGATCATCTGCCGCTTATTGAGTTCGCATATGATAATAGCTACCATTCTAGTATTCAGATGGATCCATACGTAGCTCTTTACGGGCAGAAGTGTAGGTCACCTAAAGGTTGGTTCGATGTTGGAGGAAACTACGTTAGTAGGACCAGAATTGGTACAACAGGCAATCAAGAAAATTAAGCTTATACAGGAAAGGCTATTAGCAGCTCAAAGCTGTCAGAAGTCTTATGCGGATAATTGACTATGAGACTTGGAGTTTCAGATTAATGATTGGGTATTCCTTAAGGTATCACCAATGAAAGGTGTCATGAGGTTCGGTAAGAAAGAAAAACTTAGCCCTTGGTACATTGGACCATATAGGGTCATACGCAAGGTAGGCCAGGTAGCATATGAGTTGGACTTGCCTTCGGACTTGGAACCTGTACATTCAGTCTTTCATGTGTCTATGCTCTGTAAATGTATCGAAGATCCTTCCAGAATCGTGTCAGTTGATGAGTTCAGGTCACAGAGTAGCTATCATATGAAGAAACTCCCATTGCCATATTAGACAGACAGGTTCGCAGATTGAGAACTAAAGACGTAGCTTCGGTAAAAGTACTTTGGAGAAACAACAATGTGGAAGAAATGACTTGGGAAGCTGAGGAAGACATGAAGTCTAGATATCCGTACTTAATTCCTCCTCCGGAGAAGGGTCCGACTGAGACATCACAACCTTAAGGTACGTGTATGGATTCTTGTATTAGTTATTGTCATTGGTCGTATAAGGCCATTATCATTATTGATGATTGTGGTCCTATGTGGCATTGAATTATTGAGTTCTACAGGAAGAGTTGGAAGTAGTATTGTTACGAAGGCGACTCTGCCAAAGTTATATAGATCCCGAGAAGTTAAACGTTCGAGGAAGAATGTTTCTAAGGGGGGAAAGATGTTACATCTCGCATTTTCGTATGTTAAAGTTTCGCCTTCAGTTAATCGACGTAGACTCGGGGATGAGATTATCTTGAGGTTAACGTATTTATGCTATTTATAACAAGTGATAAGTAAGTGCCATGAAGGGTAAAGGATACATGAATTAAAGAAAATGAGTTTCGTTAAAGGTTGCCGATTTGGGGATAAAATACGATCCGGACTATAATACTCGATATTTATGGACTAGTACCATACACAATACCATATGACCGTGATAGTATGATGTATAAGGTATATTAAAAATGAGTAGAACTTTAAGTAA
>AWOL01S0077645.1:0-19885 GCA_000715115.1 Nicotiana otophora | reverse complement strand
ACTGAAAACTCCTCTATTTATAGAAGAAAGGAAGCAGCTGCGAGGCTTTTCAAGAAGCAGCTGGAAGGCTTTTCTTTAGCTGCTTGTAAGCTGTCTGCATGAGCTGCTTGCAACCTGCCTGTTTAACAAGAAGCTGCTGTAAATCATTTCATTGAGCTGCTTGCAACCTGCCTGCATCAACTGCTTGTAGATAAACTTCAACAGAGTACTAAATGGATAATCTTCTTCAGGAAGATTATCTATAGCGGAATAATAAATGAACATCCACAATATAATTATTTTCATAACACAGTCGACCTTTTTTACATCAACACTCAATGAGGGCCCCTAGATTTTGTATTGGTAAAAATTATAATAACCATGAGGATCAATTAAAACTTAACGTGTGTCAAGCAAGTGAAGAATAACTTGGACGGAGTTTAAAGAACACTCGGTACCAAATATGACGGCATCGTAACTATTAGAATGGAGCTACACCAACACATGTGCGGAGAATCATTCATAGATACGAAGGTGAAAAGAATTACATAGCATGGAAAGTAACAATATTACGAAACGAGGTCCAAGAACGAAGAAGGGGTAGAATTACTGAATGAATACGAGCTGTGGCTAATACCTGAGGCATAAAAGAAGTATTTTCTACGGGATCCCGATCTGAGGTGCGAAGAAAAAGATTTTTTTTATGACTTTCACTTATCGATCCCGGCCCAGAAAAGTGACCGATCAGGGCAGGACTCCATTGATAAATGAAAGAAAGGGTTTATGAGCCCTAGCCCCATTTTATAGCGCCTGGGGAACGCAAGTTTGATCGAGGATTGGAGAGGAAAGGTGGAAGAAAGGGCTCGGGATGGATTTAGGAGTCTTTATGCGAGCTGTATTAGTCAATCCCGGATTAAGTGAAATTTGTCACTATTATTCAATGAGTCAAAAATATAACGGACAATAAATGCAATTAGTGATTGTAGCTGGTAAACATTGAATGGGATAAACACTTACGAATAGGATGGATTGCTATTTAAATCCCCATTCATTACATTGTATCTAATCTAAAATCTTACTTACTATTCTCGTAATCATAGCATCTTATTTTCTGGCAATTCAAGATCAAAGTGATACAAAAGAGGAGCTATCCTCATAAAAAAGAATTCTCTTACCTTTTACTTTTATTATTTCTCTCATTTGTTTATTTGATTCATATTATTCTCATTTGGAAGAGTGAATCAAATCAATTGTTCCCTAAAATATAATTTAATTGCTTTGACCTTTAAAATTTAAGTTTTAGGTTAAACAGATCTGTGGACCTCCTTTTTTTCTTCTTTCTTTTAGCTTTTTTTCATATGAAAATGAAAACAGATTGAATCATAGTGGATTATCAATTACGATAGCAAACTGTGAACTTCTATTTTTTCATTATCTTCTTTATCCAGTTGTGTATCTTGTGTTAGTTAATTTTCGCACAAAAACTAGTAAGTGATCTTCCCAATTTGCACCAGCTTAACCGTTCTTTTTTATTTCGGTTCATCTGGATTAGACTCAATACCATATATAAGCTCCTTATATCCCAACACATAAGCCCACATCACAACCCAAGATATGGGGCATATGAATGAAAGCAAATGTATGTTCTAATAATGTGCATATTCTGTTACAATGCATAAGATTTTTTTATCTATTATGGCAAAAAGTGTTTGTGTAATTGGCCCTTGTCTAAATAGATTTGTAAGTGTAACAATCCAAAACTCTAGGGCCTTCAGATTGAACAGTTTGACTTGCTATTGGCCCCGGCGTTCCGGACTTAGATTAGGCGCAAATTCCTTAGAAGGGTTCTTGTACTTTAGATTGGACAAGAACTTTATCATTCACATGCTCCTCAAATGTTAGTGTCACGATCCAAAATTCACTAGTCATGATGACACCTAACCCAACCCGCTAGGTAAGCCAACTAATAACCAACACAAACCAAATGAGATTAGTAGGAAATCAATAAATAAAATAACTGAAACTTTATACAATAACCCGAGAATTGGTAATACAAGTCATGAACCACTAAGACTTAGATTTACAAAGCTACTTAAAATAAATATATCTGTTTGAAATGTGCAAAATAGAAATTCAAGTCTAAAGCTACCAAGGACAAGTGATGGACATATCCAGAACATAGGTACGTCTTCAATGTCAGCTCCCGTCATCCACATCATCTCAGCTCCAAGATCTGCACACGTGGTGCAGAAGTGTAGTATGAGAACAATCGACCCCATATAATCAATAAGTATCATAACTAACCTCGGTGAGGTAATAAAAGCAATAATTATAAATGATATTCACCAGCCACCTGCACAAGTTCTTAAATCCAACAAGTAGAACAGATATATGATCAGATCAAGAAAAACACAAGTAAAACCACCTTGGTGCTCACAATTCTTTGTTTTAAAATGTTCTACTCAGTCAACAATCTATCATATAAGGAAGATATGTAAGTAAATCAGATAAAAAGTCAAAGAAATTGCAAGTAAAGATGAAATTCGATAACCAAATATCAGTCCGTTGTGGTGCGCAACCCAATCTGAATAACAATAACCCGCTCTCCTAGAGCTCACATCAACCAGAAACCCGTTGGTTTCTCATAATCCGCGTGAACACCATCAAGAGAGAAACATGAGAGTGTGAACTTAGGGGGATAGATCTGTATCCACACACAAGCACGGCCAATTCAACGTGCTATTAACCCGGCGTGGTTATATGCTCAATATCAACCGCACGGACAACTCACGTGCTAATAATCATAATCCTCCCGGCGTGATCAATATCAAAATCCGCCCGGCGTGGTCACATGCATAACAACACAATCCGCATGGCCTGGTCAAAGGCATAACAACACAATCCGCCCGGCATGGTCACAGACATAACAACACACTTCGCTCGGCGTGGTCATAGGCATAATAACACAATCCGCCCGACGTTATCACATGCATAACAACACAATCCGTCTAGCGTGGTCACATGTATCCAGTCCAAATCATATCACACAGAAGCAAATACACAAGAACACATGTATATGATGAATCAATATCAAATTTTATGCTCCTGGACTGGTATTATGACATGCTAAAGTTTAGGCATGTGCAAAGTGTGCTATCATAACCCAGTCGGCAATTTCATCACAAAATAGCAATTATCATGTTCATTCAGGGATTTAGCCTCTATGTAACCTCAAACATGGATCAAATAGTTCACAACAAGTTTCAAATATGAGAAATATCACAACTTAAAGCTTAACAGTCAATTCAAGGCATATCATAGTCTAAGCACTACCCTGAGCATGGATAAATACCCCGGTGCTCGCACATGGGCTCAAACCCATACATATATGCACCCAAAGCACGTAGCTATCATAAATAACTCAGGCAACTAGTGACTCAACCAAGTTTAGATATGATACTTACCTCAAGCAAGCCAAAACAAATACCGAGCAAGCCAAATAATACTCTAAAAATGCCATCCCGCGTGAATCGACCTCCGAATTGCTCGAAACTAGCCAAAATTAACTCAATATCAAATAATGCCAAAGGGAACAAACCCGAACGATAAAGATAGAATATTTAATCAATTACTCAAAGTCAACCAAAAAGTCAAACTCGAGCTCGTACCTCGAAACCCGACAAAACTCATAAATTCCGACAATCCATTTGAATACAAGTTCAACCATACTAATTTCACTCAAATCCGACTCCGAATCAATATTCAAAACTCAATTAATCACTTTAGGAAATTTTAGGCAAAACCCCCCAAATATTTCTTTTAGAATCATCGATCAAATGCCAAAATTGAAGATAGAATCATGGAATATAATCAAAATCGAGTAGAAAATACTTACCCCAATCCATGTGTTGAAACTTCTCTTGAAAATCGCCCAAAACCAAGCTCCAAATCTCCCAAAATGTGATAAAATGAACAACCATCAAAATAAATAGTCTGCCAGCACTTCCAGACCTACAGTCCAAGAGCCGCTTATGTGGCATCGCTTCTGCAACACAATCCCCGCTTCTGCGAAAAACACTCAGGCCCCAATCACTCGCACCTGCGGATGTTCCTCCACTTTTGTGACATCGCAGGTGCGATGCACCTTCCGCTTCTGCGAAGCACTCGCCCAGTCTGCCTTCCTGCTCATGCGGAATGTCGCCCACATCTGCACTCCCGAAGATGCGCAAAAACTTCTGCATCTGCGATAACTTGCGCCAGCTTAGCCTTTTCGCTTCTGCGCCTCCTTGACCGCATTTGTGGAGGGAAGGGGACTTCAGGGCTGTAGACGCTGTGCAAATATACCTTAAGTCTCTGCCAGCGACAGAATCCGAGCAAAAGCTACTGAGCGCCGCTAGGACCAATACTAGTATCTGCACAAGAAGTGTAGAAGTGTAGTATGAGTACAACCGACCCAATGTACTCCATAAGTATCGAGCCTAACCTCGACGAGGTAGTGACGAGGCTATGACAAGACACCTATGTAAATAAACATGTACAAGTTTATATAAAGCAGTAATAATAACAGAGAATCTTAACGTACAAACTGAGATGGGACATGCAAAAAGGGGAAAATATAACAACTACGACAGGTATGAAATCACGAAATAACCAAGTAAATCATCAATACCAGTAAAATCAGTCAAACGAATGATATGAAAATGGAATGGCATCACTCTTCGTGCTTTTACTCTTGTCCTCACCATGCAATAATATGAATATAATGGCACGACATCACCCTTCGTGCTTTTACTCTCGTCCTCACCATGTAATAATAATATGAATGAAATGACACGACATCACCATTCTTACTTTTACTCTCTTCCTCACCATGTAATAATGATAATATAAATAAAATAACACGGTATCACCCTTCATGCTTTTACTCTCTTCCTCACCATGTAATAATGATAATGTAAATGCAATGGCATGGCATCACCCTTCGTGCTTTTACTCTCTTCCTCACCATATAATAATGATATTATGAATACGAATGATAAATAATGCAGAGAATAAATTCAACTTCAAATATGGTGCCATGATACCAAACTTCAACTTCCAACAATATTCAACAACTTTGAAATAAGCAATAATTACGAAACGAATAATCAAAGAAGTGATAATCTAACCTAAGAATGAATATCATATTTAACAAAGCAATAAAGTACAAAGAAACAAGTTCCACCCGCATGCTTTAACCCAATAACTATGCATAAGTACTCATCACTTCACATATACATTGTTCTCACACATAAAACACATAGCAATTAGACTAACAAGTCCTAATCCCTCAAGTCAAGGTTAACCGTAACACTTACCTCACTCTGCAACCAAATCAATGCTCAACCGCGACTGTTTCTCTATAATTAGCCTCCAAAACAATCAAATCTAACCAAATATAATTCAAATAATTCAAAATAAGCTTTAGAAACTACCCACGAGTGAAAAAGATTCAATCTTTAATGTTTTTGGAAAAAGTCAACAAAAGTCAACCCCAGACTCGCTTGGTCAAAACCCGAGATTCGGACCAATACCCGATTACCCATTCATCCCCGAGCCCGGTTACGTGATTAGTTTCGAAATCTGACCTCAATTTGAGGTCTAAATCTCAATTTCTCAAACTCCCCAATTTCTGCCTAAATCCCTAATTTCTACCATGAAACAATATAGATTAAAGGTTAAAATCAATGAGTGTTTATGAAAATGGAAGGAAACAAGTTAAAATATATTAACCTATGAAGTTGGGATGAAAAACCTCTTCCAAATCGCCTCTAGGCCGAGCTCAAACTTGAAAATGGTAAAAACTGGGTTGAATCCCGACTTTGGGATATTTAAATCACTGGGCGTCAGGCCTTCTTTGCGTTCACAAAGGGCCTAACGCGATCGCGAAGCAGGATCGACCAAAGGACTTTGCGTTCGCGAGCCATTCTTCGCGTTCACAAAGGATAACTCCCACCTGCCCTCCCATTCGCAGTCCAGATGCCGCGTTCGCGAAGAGTAACAGCCAAGCTCCATTCCCAGGCCTCATATCCCTATGCATTCGCGAAAGGTTGGTCGCGTTCGCGAAGGGTAAAAACCCCAGTGCTTCACGTTCGTGACCAAGACATCGCGTTCGCGATGAATAAGTTCTACCCTTGTCCCAGTTTCCCCTTCACGGTCGCGAAGGTAAGCACAAAATGACAGACATCAGCAACAGCAAAACCAGCACATTGCTTAATTCCAAAATCGATCCGTAGCCTATCCGAAACTCACCTGAGCCCCTCGTGCTCCAAACCAAACATGCACACAGGTGTAATAACATCATACGAACTCGCTCACGTATTAAAAACCAAAATAACACCTAGAACTACGAATCAGACATCAAAATATATGAGGTTTTCAAAGAAACTTAAGAACTTTCAAATTCACAACCGAATATCCGAATCACATCAAATCAACTCCGTTTTGTACCAAATTTCTTAAAAAAGTCTTAAATAGTAAAATGAACCTATACCAAGTTCCGGAACCGAAATCTGGACCCGGTAGTTATAAAGTCAACCTATAGTAAAACTTCGGAATTCTTTAAACCTTCAAATTACTAGCTTTCAACAAATCACGTCAAAAAAGTTAGGGACTTCCGCATTCAATTCCTGGCGTACGTCGAAGTCCTAAATTACGATACAGACTCACTGGGATCTTCAAAATACCGATCTGAGTCCGTTTATACACAATGTTGACTGTAGTCAACTCAAATCATTTTAAGGCAATAATTCACACTTTCTTCAATTTTTCACATAAAGACTTTCCAGAATAAGACACGGGCTACGCATGCAAACCGAGAAATGCTAAACGGGGCTAATCGAGGTATTGGAGCACGATCATAAAGGCTAAAACGCAAAATGACCTATCGGGTCATCACATTTCCACCTCTAAAACAAACGTTCATCCTCGAAAAGACATAAAAAGGTACCTGGACTGGTGAAAAGGTGTGGGTATCTACTCTGCATGTCAGACTCGGACTCCCATGTGGATGCCTCGATCGGCTGATCTCTCCATTGCACTCTAAAAGAAGGATAACTCTTAGACCTCAACTTCCAGACCTGCCATACTAGAATGACAACCGACTCCTCCTCGTAAGTCAAATCCTTGTCCAATTGGACTGAGCTGAAATCTAACACATGGGATGGATCACTGTGATACTTCCGAAGCATGGAGACATGGAACACCGAGTGAACTGTTGTTAAGCTAGGTGGCAATGCAAGCTTGTAGGCTACCTCACCAACTCTCATAAGAATCTCAAAGGGTCCAATATATCTAGGGCTCTTGCCCTTCTTTCCGAACCTCATCACACCCTTCATGGGTGAAAACCGGAGCAAAACCCTCTCTCTAACCATGAATGAACCATCACGAACTCTACGATCGGCATAAATCTTTTGCCTAGACTAAGCTGTGCAAAGTCGATCCTGAATCATCTTGACCTTCTCCAAGGCATCCTAAACCAAATCGGTACCCAACAACCGAGCCTCTCCCGGCTCAAACCAACCAACTAGCAAATGACACCGCCTCCCACATAATGCCTCATAAGGGGCCATCTGGATATTCGATTGGTAGCTGTTAGTGTGGGTAAACTCCGTAAGTGGCGAGAACTGATCCCAAGAACCCCCAAAATCCATAACACAAGCGCGAAGCATATCCTCCAATATCTGAATGGTGCGCTTGGACTGTCCATCCGTCTGGGGGTGAAATGTTGTAGTCAACTCCACCCGTATGCCTAAATCACGCTTTATAACCCTCTAGAAGTGCGATGTGAACTGCGTACCCCGATTAGAAATAATGGACACCGTGAAGACGAACAATCTCGCAGATATAGATCTCAGCCAACCACTCTAAAGAATAGGTAATTGCTACTGGAATGAAATTTGCCGGCTTGGTCAACCTGTCCACAATGACCCACACTGTGTCAAATTTCTTCGAAGTCCATGGAAGCCCAACAATAAAATCCATGGAAATATGCTCTCATTTGCACTCAGGAATCTCAAGTCTCTGAAGCAAACCGCCAGGCCTCTGATGCTCATACTTTACCTGTTGGCAATTCATACACCGATCCACATATGCAACTATATCTTTCTTCATTATTCTCCACTAATAATGCTGCCTCAAATCCTGATACATCTTGGCAGCACCCGGATGAATGGGATACCGCAACATGTGGGCCTCCTCAAGAATCAACTCACGAAACCCATCCACATTGGGCACACAAATATGAACCTGCATTTGCAATATTCCATCATCTCCAATAGTAACCTGCTTGGCACCACCGTGCCGCGCCGTGTCCTTAAGGATAAGAAATGGGGTTCATCATGCTGACGCTCTCTGATGTGCTCATACAATGAAGACTGGGAGGCCGTGCAAGCTAGAACATGACTGGGCTCCGATACGTCTAACCTCATGAATTGATTGGCCAAGGCCTGAACAACTGATGCTAGCGGTCTCTCACCAATTAGAATATACGCAAGGCTACCCATACTTACAGCCTTTCTACTCAAGGCATCAGCCACCACATTGGCCTTCCCGGGAGGATACAAAATTGTAATATCGTAGTCTTTCAACAGCTCCAACTACCTACGCTGCCTCAAATTGAGATCCTTTTGCTTGAACAAATACTGTAGACTCCGATGATCTGTGAATACCTCATGAGCCACACCGTAGAGGTAATGCCTCCAAATCTTCAGTGCATGAATAATGGATGCCAACTCTAAGTCATGAACATGGTAATTCTTCTCGTGAACCTTCAACTGCCGTGATGCGTATGCAATCACCCTGCTATCCTACATCAATACTGCACTGAGCCCAATATGCGATGCATCCCAATACACCGTGTAGGATATCGAACATATGGGAAACACCAACATTGAGGCTGTAGTCAAAGCAGTCTTGAGCTTTTGAAATCTCAACTCACACTCATCGGACCACCTAAATGAGGCACCCTTCTAGGTCAATCTAGTCAATGGGGCTGTTATGGATGAAAATCCCTCCACGAACCAGCGATAATAACTAGCTAAACCGAGAAAACTCTGAATCTCTATAGCTGAAGTAGGTCTAGGCCAGTTCTGAACTGCCTCAATCTTTTTAGGATCCACTTTAATTCCCTCGGCCGATACAACATTCCCCCAAAAGGCAACTGAGTCTAACCAAAACTCATACTTTGAAAATTTGGCATATAACTGACTATCTCTCAGAGTCTAAAGTACAAGTCAAAGATGCTGCTCATGCTCCTCTCGATTGAAGGAGTAGATCAAGATATCATCAATATATATGATCACAAAAGAATCTAAATAGGGCTTAAACACCCGATTCATCAAATCCATAAATGTTGCTGGGGCATTTGTCAACCCAAATGATATCACTAGGAATTCATAATGCCCATACCGAGTCCGAAAAGCTATCTTAGGAACATCTGATGCCCTAATATTCAACGGATGGTAGCTAGATCTCAAATCAATCTTTGAAAACACTTTGGCGCCCTGAAGCTGATCAATTAAGTCATCAATCCTCGGCAAGGAATACTTGTTCTTGATAGTGACTTTATTCAACTGCCGATAGTCTATACACATCCTCATCGAACCATCCTTCTTTTTCACGAACAACACGGGAGCACCCCAAGGTGAGACACTAGGTCTAATGAATCCCTTATTAAGAAAATCTTGCACATGCTACTTCAGTTCCTTCAACTCAGGCGGGGCCATACGGTATGTTGGAATAGAAATGGGCTGAATGCCCGGAGCTAAGTCAACACAGAAGTCAATATCTCTATCAGGTGGCATCTCCGGCAGATCTGTAGGAAACACCTATGGAAACTCAAGCACAACTAGTACTGAATCCATAGAAGGAGCCTTCGTACTAGAATCGCGAATATAAGCCAAATAAGCTAGACATCCCTTTTCGACCATACATCGAGCCTTCACATAAGAAATAACCCTGTTGGTAGAATGGACAANTGAACATGGTAATTCTTCTCGTGAACCTTCAACTGCCGTGATGCGTATGCAATCACCCTGCTATCCTACATCAATACTGCACTGAGCCCAATATGCGATGCATCCCAATACACCGTGTAGGATATCGAACATATGGGAAACACCAACATTGAGGCTGTAGTCAAAGCAGTCTTGAGCTTTTGAAATCTCAACTCACACTCATCGGACCACCTAAATGAGGCACCCTTCTAGGTCAATCTAGTCAATGGGGCTGTTATGGATGAAAATCCCTCCACGAACCAGCGATAATAACTAGCTAAACCGAGAAAACTCTGAATCTCTATAGCTGAAGTAGGTCTAGGCCAGTTCTGAACTGCCTCAATCTTTTTAGGATCCACTTTAATTCCCTCGGCCGATACAACATTCCCCCAAAAGGCAACTGAGTCTAACCAAAACTCATACTTTGAAAATTTGGCATATAACTGACTATCTCTCAGAGTCTAAAGTACAAGTCAAAGATGCTGCTCATGCTCCTCTCGATTGAAGGAGTAGATCAAGATATCATCAATATATATGATCACAAAAGAATCTAAATAGGGCTTAAACACCCGATTCATCAAATCCATAAATGTTGCTGGGGCATTTGTCAACCCAAATGATATCATTAGGAATTCATAATGCCCATACCGAGTCCGAAAAGCTATCTTAGGAACATCTGATGCCCTAATATTCAACGGATGGTAGCTAGATCTCAAATCAATCTTTGAAAACACTTTGGCACCCTGAAGCTGATCAATTAAGTCATCAATCCTCGGCAAGGAATACTTGTTCTTGATAGTGACTTTATTCAACTGCCGATAGTCTATACACATCCTCATCGACCATCCTTCTTTTTCACGAACAACACGGGAGCACCCCAAGGTGAGACACTAGGTCTAATGAATCCCTTATTAAGAAAATCTTGCACATGCTACTTCAGTTCCTTCAACTCAGGCGGGGCCATACGGTATGTTGGAATAGAAATGGGCTGAATGCCCGGAGCTAAGTCAACACAGAAGTCAATATCTCTATCAGGTGGCATCTCCGGCAGATCTGTAGGAAACACCTATGGAAACTCAAGCACAACTAGTACTGAATCCATAGAAGGAGCCTTCGTACTAGAATCGCGAATATAAGCCAAATAAGCTAGACATCCCTTTTCGACCATACATCGAGCCTTCACATAAGAAATAACCCTGTTGGTAGAATGGACAGGAGTCCCTCTCCACTCTAATCGAGGCAACCCCGTCATGGATAAGGTCACCGTTTTGGCGTGATAGTCCAATATAGCATGATACGGTGATAGCCAATCCATGCCCAAAATAACATCAAAGTCTACCATATTAAGAAGTAGGAGATCTACACTAGTATCAGGACTCCCAACAATAATCACACACGAGTGATAAATACGGTCTACAACAATAAAATCTCCCACAAGCGTAGACACATATACAGGAGCACTTAAAGAATCACGAGGCACAACCGGATATGAAGCAAAATAGGATGACACGTAGGAATAAGTAGAGCCCAGATCAAATAGAATTGAAACATCTCTATGACAAACTGTAACAATACCTATGATAATGACGTTAGATGACTCAGCGTTAGGTCTAGATGGGAATGCATAAAAATGGAGCTGGCCCCCACCGCTATAACCTCCGCCTCTCGGATGGCCTCTAGTTGGCTGGCCTCCATCTCTAACGGCCTGACCTCTACCTCAATGGCCTAACCTATATCTCTGGCAGTCTGACCCCCACTTCTAGCTGGCTGAGCGGGCGGTGAAGCAACCGGTGCTGGAACCATGGCACGAGAACCCTGTATTGCATGCCGCACTGTGACATGGGGAAAAATCTAGAAAGGTGCCTCAGATCTCCACAAGTATAATAAGCCCTCGGTTGCTGTGACTACTGACCCTGGAACTTGGCCTGTCGACCTGGATAACCATTCTGATAATCTGGATCGGAGGTGCACTAATAGGAGCTGATGATGAACTGTAGACTAGCTACTCAATATGATATACACAAGGACCACGACTACCCAAAGCACCATGGGATGTCTGAAGTGATGGCTGAAATGGCCTAGGAGGATGGCCTCTACTAAAAGTACCCATACCTCCAGACGAGACACCGCTGAAACCACCGAACTGATGAGGCCTCTTATCAGACACTGACCCCCTCTCTTGACCACGAACCATCTCGATCCGTCTAGCAATCTCTACAGCCCTCTGGAAAGAAATATCATCTACGGTCTTCTTGGCCTTCTGTAGCCTGATATTGAAAGTGATTCCATCAATGAATATCCTCACTCTCTCCCTCTCAGTGGGGAGTAAAGTTACTACCTGGAGATCTAGGTTCACAAATCGGGTCTTATAATGGGTAGCGGTCATGCTACCCTGCTGAAGGCGCTCAAACTACCTGCGATACTCCTCTCTTAGAGTGAAAGGAATGGACTTCTATAGAAATAGTTTTGAAAACTGATCCCAGGTAAGTGAAGGTGAACCAGCTGATTTGGTCAAAACATAATCTCTCCACCATCTCTTGGCAGAACCGGTCATCTGGAACACTGCAAAGTCAACCCCATTGGTCTCAACAATGCCCATATTGTGCAACACCTCGTGGTAACGGTCCAAGTAATCTTGTGGGTCCACAGAGGGTGCACCATTAAAGTGAATAGGGAAGAGCTTTGTGAACTTGTCCAATCTCATCAATCCCTCGGTAGACATCGCGGGCCTCTCACCGGTCTGTACCGCAATAATCGGCTGAAATACCCCAACTGGTTGGGCTACTAGAGTCTGATATAGGGGAGCCATCTACTTCGGAGAATGGGTAGCTGGAGTCTATGCTCCTCCCCTAGCTTGAGAGACGGTTGGTGCCACAGGAAATGCATCGGTCTAGGCCACACTCTCCATAAGTCCCACCAAAAAGACTAGAGCGTTCTGAAGCACTGGAGTGGCTATAAATCCCTCCGGGACCAGAGCTGGTCCAACTGGTACGGTCTAAGCTGGGATATCCTCCTCATGATCAATCTAAGGCTTCACTGTGGGTGCTACTGCTTGAGCTCTAGGCTGAGTCCTGCCTCTGCCTTGGCGTCTCGCTCGACCTCGGCCTCTACCCCTGGTAGTAGTTGCAATAAGGGGCTCCAGCTCCTGCCCGGCTATAGATGTTGTGCGTGTTCTCACCATCTGCGAGAGAACAACAATGGAATGATTCAAACATCAATGATAGAACAAAATCACACGATGGGGAAATAAAGAAGTGAAATTTTTCCTAAAACTCCATAGCCTCTAGAAGATAAGTACAAACGTCTTCGTGTTGATCCTTCAGACTGTACCAAACTTGCTCATGACTCTAGAGACCTAAGCAACCTACTGCTCTGAATCTCTGTAGCTGAAGTAGGTCTAGGCCAGTTCTGAACTGCCTCAATCTTCTTAGGATCCACTTTAATTCCCTCGGCTGATACAACATTCCCCCAAAAGGCAACTGAGTCTAACCAAAACTCATACTTTGAAAATTTGGCATATAACTGACTATCTCTCAGAGTCTAAAGTACAAGTCAAAGATGCTGCTCATGCTCCTCTCGATTGAAGGAGTAGATCAAGATATCATCAATATATATAATCACAAAAGAATCTAAATAGGGCTTAAACACCCGATTCATCAAATCCATAAATGTTGCTGGGGCATTTGTCAACCCAAATGATATCATTAGGAATTCATAATGCCCATACCGAGTCCGAAAAGCTATCTTAGGAACATCTGATGCCCTAATATTCAACGGATGGTAGCTAGATCTCAAATCAATCTTTGAAAACACTTTGGCACCCTGAAGCTGATCAATTAAGTCATCAATCCTCGGCAAGGAATACTTGTTCTTGATAGTGACTTTATTCAACTGCCGATAGTCTATACACATCCTCATCGACCATCCTTCTTTTTCACGAACAACACGGGAGCACCCCAAGGTGAGACACTAGGTCTAATGAATCCCTTATTAAGAAAATCTTGCACATGCTACTTCAGTTCCTTCAACTCAGGCGGGGCCATACGGTATGTTGGAATAGAAATGGGCTGAGTGCCCGGAGCTAAGTTAACACAGAAGTCAATATCTCTATCAGGTGGCATCTCCGACAGATCTGTAGGAAACACCTATGGAAACTCAAGCACAACTAGTACTGAATCCATAGAAGGAGCCTTCGTACTAGAATCGCGAATATAAGCCAAATAAGCTAGACATCCCTTTTCGACCATACATCGAGCCTTCACATAAGAAATAACCCTGTTGGTAGAATGGACAGGAGTCCCTCTCCACTCTAATCGAGGCAACCCCGTCATGGATAAGGTCACCGTTTTGGCGTGATAGTCCAATATAGCATGATACGGTGATAGCCAATCCATGCCCAAAATAACATCAAAGTCTACCATATTAAGAAGTAGGAGATCTACACTAGTATCAGGACTCCCAACAATAATCACACACGAGTGATAAATACGGTCTACAACAATAAAATCTCCCACAAGCGTAGACACATATACAGGAGCACTTAAAGAATCACGAGGCACAACCGGATATGAAGCAAAATAGGATGACACGTAGGAATAAGTAGAGCCCAGATCAAATAGAATTGAAACATCTCTATGACAAACTGTAACAATACCTATGATAATGACGTTAGATGACTCAGCGTTAGGTCTAGATGGGAATGCATAAAAATGGAGCTGGCCCCCACCGCTATAACCTCCGCCTCTCGGATGGCCTCTAGTTGGCTGGCCTCCATCTCTAACGGCCTGACCTCTACCTCAATGGCCTAACCTATATCTCTGGCAGTCTGACCCCCACTTCTAGCTGGCTGAGCGGGCGGTGAAGCAACCGGTGCTGGAACCATGGCACGAGAACCCTGTATTGCATGCCGCACTGTGACATGGGGAAAAATCTAGAAAGGTGCCTCAGATCTCCACAAGTATAATAAGCCCTCGGTTGCTGTGACTACTGACCCTGGAACTTGGCCTGTCGACCTGGATAACCATTCTGATAATCTGGATCGGAGGTGCACTAATAGGAGCTGATGATGAACTGTAGACTAGCTACTCAATATGATATACACAAGGACCACGACTACCCAAAGCACCATGGGATGTCTGAAGTGATGGCTGAAATGGCCTAGGAGGATGGCCTCTACTAAAAGTACCCATACCTCCAGACGAGACACCGCTGAAACCACCGAAATGATGAGGCCTCTTATCAGACACTGACCCCCTCTCTTGACCACGAACCATCTCGATCCGTCTAGCAATCTCTACAGCCCTCTGGAAAGAAATATCATCTATGGTCTTCTTGGCCTTCTGTAGCCTGATATTGAAAGTGATTCCTTCAATGAATATCCTCACTCTCTCCCTCTCAGTGGGGAGTAAAGTTACTACCTGGAGATCTAGGTTCACAAATCGGGTCTCATAATGGGTAGCTGGAGTCTATGCTCCTCCCCTAGCTTGAGAGACGGTTGGTGCCACAGGAAATGCATCGGTCTAGGCCTCACTCTCCATAAGTCCCACCAAAAAGACTAGAGCGTTCTGAAGCACTGGAGTGGCTATGAATCCCTCCGGGACCAGAGCTGGTCCAACTGGTACGGTCTAAGCTGGGATATTCTCCTCATGATCAATCTAAGGCTCCACTGTGGGTGCTACTGCTTGAGCTCTAGGCTGAGCCCTGCCTCTGCCTTGGCGTCTCGCTCGACCTCGGCCTCTACCCCTGGTAGTAGTTGCAATAAGGGGCTCCAGCTCCTGCCCGGCTATAGATGTTGTGCGAGTTCTCACCATCTGCGAGAGAACAACAATGGAATGATTCAAACATCAATGATAGAACAAAATCACACGATGGGGAAATAAAGAAGTGAAATTTTTCCTAAAACTCCATAGCCTCTAGAAGATAAGTACAAACGTCTCCGTGTTGATCCTTCAAACTGTACTAAACTTGCTCATGACTCTTGAGACCTAAGCAACCTACTGCTCTGATACCAACTTGTCACGACCCGGAATCCCAACCTCGGGCTCATGACAGTGCCTAACATCTACTTGCTAGGCAAACCAATGTGAAATAGAATATTAACTAAGTTTAACATTTGAAAATAAAATATTAACAATGATAACGATCTAAGTCCGAAGTAGAATAAAATAATAACAAACAACGAAGTCTAAACATAACTCAGAACCTGGAGTCACGAGTACATGAACATCTAGAGTGCTACAAACAAGGTCTGAACAAAATACAACTATTTTGAAACTCAATAAAACAATAAAGATAGAAGGGAAGGGGACTCCGGGGCTGCGTACACTGTGCAACTATAACTCAAGTCTCTGACAACGACTGAATCTGAGCAAAAGCTATTGAGCGCCGCTAGGACTAATACCAGTATCTGCACAAGAAGTGAAGAAGTGTAGTATGAGTACAACCGACCCAATGTACTCCGTAGGTATCAAGCCTAACCACGATGAGGTAGTGACGAGGCTATGACAAGACACCTACGTAAATAAATATGTACAAGTGTATATAAAGCAGCAATAATAACAAAGAATCGTAACGTACAAATTGGGAGGGGACATGCAAAAAGGGGAAAATATAACAACTACAACAGGTTTGAAATCACGAAATATCCAAGTAAATCATCAATGCCGATAAAATCAGTCAAACCAATGATATGAAAATGGCACGACATCACCCCTCGTGTTTTTACTCTCGTCCTCATCATGCAATAATATGAATATAATGGCACGACATCACCCTTCGTGCTTTTAATCTCGCCCTCACCATGTAATAATAATATGAATGATATGACACGGCATCACCCTTCATGCTTTTACTCTCTTCCTCACCATGTAATAATGATAATATAAATGAAATGACATGATATCACCCTTCGTGCTTTTACTCTCTTCCTCACCATGTAATAATGATAATGTAAACGCAATGGCTCGACATCATCCTTCGTGCTTTTACTCTCTTCCTCACCATATAATAATGAAAATATGAATTCGAATCACAAATAATGCGGATAATAAATTTAACTTCAAATATGGTGCTATGATACCAAACTTTAACTTCCAACAATATTCAACAACTTTGAAATAAGCAATAATTATGAAACGAATAATCAAAGAAGTGATAATCTAACCTAAGCATGGATATCATATTTAACAAAGCAATAAAGTACAAAGAAACAAGTTCCACACGCATGCTTCAACCCAATAACAACGTATAAGTACTCGTCACCTCACTTATATGTTTTTACCACACAAAAAACACGTAGCAATTAGACTAACAAGTTCTAATCCCTCAAGTGAATGTTAACCACGACACTTACCTCACTCCGCAATCAAATATATGCTCAACCGCGGCGTTTCCTCTAGAATTGACCTCCAAACCAATCAAATCTAACCAAATATAGTTCAAATAATTCAAAACAAGCTTTAGAAACTACCCACGAGTGAAAAAGATTCAATATTTAATGTTTTTGGAAAACGTCAACCCCGAGCTTGCTTGGTCAAACCCCGAGATTCGGACCAAAACTTGATTACATATTCACCCCCGAGCCCGATTATGTGATTATTTTCAAAATGCGACCTCAATTTGAGGTCTAAATCTCAAATTCTCAAAATCTCTAATTTCTACCTAAATCCCGAATTTATACCATGAAAAAGCATAGACTAAAAGTTAAAATCAATGAGTGTTTATGGAAATGGAAGGAAATAAGTTAAAGTCTATTAACCTATGAAGTTAGGATGAAAAACCTCTTCAAAATCGCCTCTAGGCCGATCTCAAACTTGAAAATGGTGAAAAATGGGTTGAATCCCGACTTTGGGATATTTAAATCATTGGGAGTTAGGCCTTCTTCGCGTTCGTGAAGGGCCTGACAAAATCGCGAAGTAACAAAGGCTAAAGGCCTTCGTGTTCGCTAGCCACTCTTCATGTTCGTGAAATCTTACTCCCACCTGCCTTCACGGTCCATATGTTACGTTCGCAAAGAGTAACAGCCAAGCTCCCTTCCCAGGTCCCATAACCGTACGGTTGGTCGCGTGCGCGAAGGGTAAACCCCCAGTGCTTCGCGTTCGCGACCAAGCCATCGCGTTCGCGATGAAGAAGTTCCGCCCCTGTCCCAGTTTTCCCTTCGCGATCATGAGAGTACCTTCGCGATCGCGAGGCACAAAATGACAGACACCACCAACAACAAAATCAAACATGTGTAATAACATCGATCCGTAGCCTATCCGAAACTCACTCGAGCCCCTCGGGCTCCAGAACAAACATTCACACATGTGTAATAACATCATACAAACTCACTCGCGGGATCAAAACACCAAAATAATGCCTAAAACTATGAATTGGACATCAAAATGCATGAAATTTTCAAAGAAACTTAAGAACTTTCAAATTCACAACCAAACGTCTGAATCACATCACATCAATTCCGTTTTGCACCAAATTTTGCAGACAAGTCTTAAATGTAAAATGAACCTATACCAAGTTTCGGAACCAAAATCCAGATCCGGTAGCTATAAAGTCAACCTACGGTCAAATTTCGGAATTCTTTAAACCTTCAAATTACTGAGTTTCAACAAATCACATCAAAACAAGTTATGGACTTCCAAATTCAATTTCGGGCGTATGCCCAGGTCCCAAATCATGATACGGACCCACTAGGATCGTCAAAATACCGATCTGGTTCGTTTACATAAAATATGGACCGTAGTCAACTCAAATCTTTTTAAGGCAAAAATTCACATTTTGTTTCAATTTTTCACATAAAGACTTTCCAGATTAAGATACGGATTGCGCACGTAATCCGAGAAATACTAAACGGGGCTAATCAAGGTCTCGAAGCACGAAAATATAGGTTAAAACTCAAAATTACCCATCGGGTCATCGTAATAACACGGACCTACTCAAGGCTGCAAATAACACATAATAACATCAAAACCAAGAATCGCACCTCAAATCAAACTTAATGAACTTTTGAACTTTCAACTTTTAAAACTCGTGTCGAACCGTACCAAATCAACTCGGAATGACCTCACATTTTTCACACAAGTTCCAAATGACATAACGAACATATTCCAACTCTTTGAACAACAATCCATGCATGATATCATCAAAGTCAACTCCATGTCAAACTTATGAACATTCCAAACCTTCAAATTTCTAACTTTCACCAAATAGTACTGAAACTTTCTAGAAATATTCAAATGCAAGTCCGAGCATACATCCAAGTCCATGATCAGTATTAGGATCTAACAGAACCATAAAAACTCCGATCCAAGGTCAAATACACAAAAGTCAAACTTGGTCAACTCTTCTAACTTAAAGATTCCTAGTTGAGAATCATTCTTCAAAATCAAATCCTGAACCACCTGAAAACCAAAACTAACGATTCACACAAGTCATAATATATCATCTGAAGCTACTCAAGACTTCAAATAGCTGAATGGAATGCAAGTGCTCAAAATGACATGTTGGGTCGTTATATTTGTGTCACGCCCCGAACCTAGGAGCGAGACCAGCACCCGGTGCCTCACCTAACCTGGCGTACCAAATTGCGACTAAGGGACTCTGATCATATAATGTCATACTTTGGCCATGGGACCACCTTGCAAGACAATTTGCGAAGCAAAATATAAAACTAAATGGAAACTAGCACTAACTAAACATCAATATCAAGCTAGGCCGACAAGGTCGTCATATCTACTACAGCTGACAAACTACCAAATTATACATACCAGGCCTACAAACATAACATACTGCACTAACCAACAGGATATGTCTATAAGCCTCTACTGATAGATATATTGTGATTGGAACAGGGCCCCGACCTACCCATAATATATATA
>AWOL01S0077632.1:0-10125 GCA_000715115.1 Nicotiana otophora | reverse complement strand
AAGAAGTCAAAACCAAGTGGAGCAGTTTTAGTTTTCTCAAATTTGCAAACTATCCCTCTAAGTATCTTCTGTCCTACATAATTGTATCTTTTCGGATTTTACCAATCAACATTGAAGGATTTTTGTTATCTTTCTCCTATACTTTTTTATCTATGCTTTTCTTGCTACTGTTTTTGACAGACTGGAATGGATAGCACAAATGTATATGCATATATTTCAATCATGGCCCTCTTCTTTTGCCTCCCTCCAGCCATATTTGTAAGTTTATTTTTCTTAGAGACACTTAAACCTGCTTTCTCAGTATATTTCGAAGATAGAACTAATACACAGCTGCAATATGCAATGTCAGATTGAAGGACCCCAACTATTGCAGTATGGTTTCAGGGATGCCATTACTAAAGTAGGCCTTTATAAGTTCTTATCTGACCTCTTTTGGATAGGGATGTTCTATCATCTGTATAACCAGGTATGCATCAAGTATGTGAAAAATAAATGCATTTTCCTTTTTAATAGAGTTTTTAATCTTTTCATATTTCAAGTTTTTCTGGTTAATTTCCTAGAGTTAATTCCTTTAATTTCATAAAATGTATAATAACCTTTGCAGATAGCTACCAACACATTAGAGCGGGTTGCGCCACTTACACATGCAGTTGGAAATGTACTGAAGCGAGTTTTTGTGATTGGTTTCTCTATTGTGGTATTTGGTAAGCGTATGCTCTAATATGCTTTCACCACAATACATGTGTTTTTATAAATGTCAAATGAATGAATTATGAGTTCTTGATACTCCATATGACTACAATTGAAGTGTGTGTCGCAATATAAAATTAGAGGATAAGTAAACTTTGCCTGATACTAAGATTTTTAGATTAACTTTCCTGATAGTATCAATCAAGAATTTTCGAAGTCCAAGTTTCCCTCAAGCTAAATTGAGACCTTGTTGAAGAGTTCTTTTATACTTTGGTTGCTAAAGTTCCCACTCAGGGCTAAGAGATCTGTCTCTTACATTTCTGCTACAGTGCATAAAAGCTACTGGTGCATTGTACAACTAATTTTCAACACTGTGCTTCATGACATTGCTCAGATTCTTGATTCAGTATGTTAATTTGTTCTGTGCTTAACTGTTTCAAAACTTTGCAGGAAACAAGATATCAACTCAAACTGGGATTGGTACTGCAATAGCCATTGCAGGTGTTGCTATCTACTCTTTAATAAAGGCAAGGATGGAAGAGCAAAAGCGGGTTAGTCCTTAAAGAACCATCTAACCTCATTCTTCCTTTTCTCTGTCTATCCAAGTGTACTACTACTGTCCTCATCCCAGTAACGTGATCACAACTTAATTTGGGTCACACAAAAATATTTGAACACTTCAAGAATAAAAGCTAGTACACAACAACTTCAAAAGATTTGACTTCATTTACCATAATGTGGTGTAACTATATAGAAAGAATCAGCTTTCCAACTTTAGTCCAGCTGTAAGATATTCTTCTACTACCAGCAGTTTAACACAAAAATCAAACTTTTTAATTCCTTTTTGAGCAGTCTAGTTTCATTACGTAAGGAATCTTAATAATTCAGTTGGTCGGCTATCTAAATGTCCACCTTCTTGGTGGGGGTTCGATTCCGCACTTTGTTATCCCTTCCACCATTTCCACTTCCCCTACCCCTATGTATAATTAAAAAAAGTGTTTCACTACATATAATGGAAAGAACCAGCAGCATTCCATTTTGAACAAAGTGTGCGTACGCAAAATTAGTAGTCAGACCTACATGTGCAGTTTGACTTAAATTGAGGTTAAATTTGCACTCTCTATATTTACCTCAAAACTTTTTCCAGAAAAGCCATATTACTCCAAATTTGGCCCCTTCTCAAGCAAAACGGAAGTTGTAGAAAATTGAATGCACTGCTTTAATAGTCTTGTCTATTTTCAGAAGGCTGCCCTTGCTCATGCACAATAGGGCACACTAACAAAGAAGAGTTAAAGACTGGAGACAAAAAGTACCAAGCAGTGCAGAGATGATCTGATTAATGNTATTACTCCAAATTTGGCCCCTTCTCAAGCAAAACGGAAGTTGTAGAAAATTGAATGCACTGCTAGTCTTGTCTATTTTCAGAAGGCTACCCCTTGCTCATGCACAATAGGGCACACTAACAAAGAAGAGTTAAAGACTGGAGACAAAAAGTACAGGAGAATAGTTACCTCATCTCAGCTACGGCTTTTTAATTATTTTAGTTCGCTTGTTTCTTCTGTACAATTGTAAATTTGGCCTCATTTTGTTGGTTTGAATATTCACAAGTTAGATACAAGCTGATAAATTCAGCGGGCAGTAATTCCAGAAAATAAGACTCTAGATTACATTTCGTTTTTTCAGTTGTTTGCTGAGCTATTCAAAAGATTAAAGTGATGCAAAGAATATTATACAATTCGTAAATAGTTTGAACACTTACCTCCAGACGTGGAGGACGCAGTACTGCAGATCAGACAATTTTATTTCGTTTGGAGTGAGTAAATATTGCACACAGCCGAAACAGATTGCTAGATTCATTTCAGTACCATGAATCCCTGACAAGTTCACCAGCAAAATGGTCATCAACTTAGAAACAGAATCAATTTTGAAGAAAACAAAAAGCAAGAAGCGAATGAAAATTTGTAACTAATGTAAAATATTCAGCAGGAAAATTGTGCTACAATTGTTCGCCAAGACCTTGATCTCATTGCAATAGCACTAGCATAATAGCAATTGCGTCTTTGCTTTTCCTCTTCCTAAAGGATACAAAAGAATATGAAATTTTGTGAAGAAAAGAACCTTCTAATATAGACACTCCTTCATGGCTTAATACTAACCAGAATTTTATAATTTACAGACATTGGATAAAGGATAAAGCCAAGGACACAAGATGCAAAACATCACCAGATTTTGTCAACTCCATCTGCACTTTGATGTCATACCTGTGGAGGCTGGCCTGAAGAAGAGGAAAAGAGACCCTAGGAAAGCTTTAAATTGCTACAAGCAATGATATTTAATCAACCATCTATAAAGTCCTTAGCAAAAAGGTCTCCATTAACAAACTAAAAGGGGCCAACAGATTAGTAGGGTAGTCCCAGAGTCAATGCAACACCATCTATTCGGCATATTCATTACTGTATTCAAGATTAAACAGCATGTTCCGACGGTTCTCTGTGCCCATTCGGGTGTCGAACTCTTTGGCCTAGGATTCCACCCGATCGTCAGATTCATAGTCCATCTCTCGAGTACATCGCCTTCGGATCTTTTTCAGCATTTCCTTAGATGGTTTATATTGTGCACGCACCTGCACATGATGCCAAATTTTAAATTATTAGTCAGCTCAAACCATTTATTTGAGGGGACTGCAGGGTAGGGTGGGAGAGTGATTGCAGTCAAACTACGAAGTACCATCTCGTCGACAACAGATATTGCGCCTTTAAGGTCTCTCTTAATAAGTTGAGCATCAACAAATAAGTTGAGCATCAACAAGCACAAATTGTTTACCTCAAAATCAAATAACAATTGAATTTGTTAGTGGTTTAAAGAATATGCGGATTAATTCGATACTAAATGACAAATTATATTACAATTGAAATAAATAATAATAAATTAACTGTAAATCATACGAATTGAATAATTTCAACCTAGAGAGGTTGGCTGCCCTTGAGTTGAAACGCGCTTAGATCAGTATTGTGAAAACAAAGAATAATAACTTCAAGAATCAATAGTAATGTATTGCTTATGAGTGTATGTTACTATCTTCCCCCATGAATTGCTAGGTCCCCTTTATATATTCGAGGAGTCCTACTTTTAGGGCATTATTCTATTGTTCTATATAAGGTAAAAAGTCATTGATTTGCTAACTGTTGGTCCCCTTTTTTGGTATGTTCCATGATTTCCGCCGTAATATCCGATTAGCTGCGGGAATTTCGGACCCTTGTCGGATAAGCTGACAATATTTTCTTTGAGACCGTTATAACCGGAACTGGTTATGACCTCGGTAAACTCGAAGGGAAGTCTGGTGGTTCCGATGGCTAATTCGGCAAGGCAGGAACCGATCTCTAGGATTTTATCACCATCTCTCGATCCCAAACTGTCGTGTTGGATGCTCGGTCAAATTTCGAGTTCGCTTTTACCCGTATACAGATAGTCCCATCATTTTTCGAAGAATAAATGACGAGAAATGATATGAGCTCTCGATTCTTACTTCGATAAATCATGACGTAAAGTCCCATCGTTTTTCGTAGAGTAAATGACGAGAAACGATATGAGCTCCTGATTCTCACTTCGATAAATCATGACGTAAGCGACAAAAATAGTTGAAACGTCCCGCCAGTCCAGTTTTTAAGGCATTAAATGCTTGTCAGTTGCTGGTCGACCACTCCCAGATACGAACCGTCGCTTGAAAAACTATAAATACCTCCTCCTTTGTTCATTCAAACTTTACATTCAAACCACCTTCTGCTCTCGTGTCTAAGAGATTTCAACACTTCCAAGTTCTTTTATTTTGATTTTCTGAGATCTTTCATAAGAGTTCTTCATCCGCTAATCATCCATTATTCCTCATATAAACCTTATTTTCTTTATATCTCTTCCATTTTTAAATAAATGGCGAAAACTTCAAAATCCGTTCCTCAAAAATAAACTCCCCTTACCTCGAGGCCGACTGTTAAGGAAACCGTTTCCCATATTGCTGCTGAGGAACCGATACCGGAACCTCCCCTAAAAATGTTCATCTCTGGGGGGTGACCGACCGGTGCTGATTTCAAGATCGAGAAGCCCTCCTCGGTACCGGGCCGGTGTGAGCCGGTCTCGAGATATATTTGCTCGATCACCGAGGACACCCTCTCCAAGGTCAAGAAAGATTGCAACTGGGCTAATAAGTACGTAGTGGTCCCCAAGCCTGAGGAAGCCATCACTACCCACGTGGATGGATTTTTAAGTATTTACACTTATCCCTTCACGCTGGGCCCCTTGGACCCGGTCATTATTGCCTTCTGTAAGAGGTACGAGGTGACCCTTGGTCAAATTCACCCTTCTTTTTGGAGGATAGTAATTCTCCTCCATTTTTTCGTAAGAAAGATCGAGGGGTGTCCCTTCACCATCGACTATCTCACTCGCTTATATGGTCCCCGACTTTATCGAGGGAGACTAATCAAGCTTGCCCGTCGGGACAGTAAGGCCCCGTTCTCGAGCATCGACGAAGATCGGTACCGAGGCTGGTTAGGCCGCTTTGTCCGAGTGAAGACCTCAGGTTTGATCCCAGCCGAGCATATGCCATTCCTGAGAAGTGGAATATGACATGTAAGTGTTCATCGCTCTTCTTTTTTCTCCCTTGTCATCGCTGTTTTGTGGTGGTGCAGGTGTTGCTTGGATGCCGGATGCAGTTCCTCGACTCAAGGAATGGGTCGAGGGCATTGCAAAACAAAAGCCTTATTCCGAGCGTTCGTGGCGCGAGCTTTTGAATGGCCGATGGGAGGCCCGTTCCCATGGTGAGATTTTTTTTAAGTGGCATTTGATTTCTCTTTTGCGTTGTTGAGTTCTTACTCATTTTATTTCTTTTGGCAGGTTTATCAAAAAGTGTCGCAATGAGGCCTCCATCTGGTGATGACGATATCCTTACCGAATCATCTGCTCTGAGGCAGGATAAAGAGAATAAAATAAAAAGGGCTCCGAGTTCTCCGAGCTCTAAGAAGAAGAATCTAAGGAAAAGATTGGTGCGTAAACCCAAGGGAAGCACCAGTGCTCGAGCACTGTCTCCGAACTCACTCTATCGATTGAGGGATGAGTCCGAGGGGGAAGGAGAAGCCTTCGATCTGGTGGCCAGCGTGCCGCCACAGCTCGAAGGGAAAAGGGCCTTCGAACCAGAGGGAGGCAAGGCGATCTTCATCAAGTCGAGGAGGCCGAGGAGGAGGCAAGAACTGAAGCTTCCCGGGATGCGGGCAAAGCCCCGCAGGAAGCATTTGGCCCGATAGAGATCGCCGAGTCACCCTCGTTCATAGAGTCGATATTTAACGAGGCCCAAGCTGTAAAAGAATGCCCCATCGATGGGGCGCATGAAACGGACAGCCTTTTCCACGGCTTTTTCGATGGCATGGATTCGACGGCCACAGAGGATGTCACCGGGTTGGGTGGCTTAGAGATACCAAGTAAAAGCCAATCCCCGGAAGCACGGGCCTTCCTTGAGCCCAAAATTATTCAGTCAATTCCCTGCCCCGAGTGCATATCCCAATCGGAAATGTACCATTGTTATTTCCTTTACGGAGAATGCCCAGGCTCTTTCCGCCCCCATAGGGGTGGCTAGTTATCTTCGGTGTCTGGTGACCGAGAATGATCAAGACAAGATGAATGAGGTGGGTGCACCCTGCCTTTTCAACAAAGCACAACAAGCTCTGAACCGGGTAACTTCATGATTTCCAAAGTGATTTTCTTATTTACACTTAGATTATTTCGTAGATAACTTAGTGTTTCTCTTTGTGCTTGTAGGCCTCGGTGCTTCATAACAAGACCTTTTTAAGGTATTGGACGAGCTAAAACAACTCGAAACTGAAGTTCGAGAGCTCACTGAGAAGTGAGACACCTTTAAACTTCTTAGCGAGCAGATCGAAGGGGAGGTTAAGAACCTCCGTGCCGAGCTGGAAGTTGCTCGGAAAGAACATGCTGATTTGGCCGAGCAGCTAAACATTTTTGAGGTTAGTGACGATGAATTTGATTCGGTGACTGATGGTCAAAATCCGCAGGTCCAGCAAAAACTCAATCGGATTGACCAGCTCCGAGCTGAAATGGACATAGTCAAAGTTGAGACCGATGAATGGAGAGGCAGAATGGATCGTCTGGCCTCAGAAAAAGAGTCTTCTCAGGCACAATAAATTCAACTGAAATCCAGCTTAGAGCGACAAAGGAGAGGGCTGAGGTTCAGACCAAAAAGGTTGAGGAACTCCAATCCCGGTTAGGTTCGACTGTCTCAGATCGAGAAAGTCTGGCCACAGAGCTTAAAACGGCCAAGTTAGAGGTCGTGTGGTCAAAACCGAAGGGACCTTGTAAAAATTATAGTTAAGCATATGAAGTGGCAATCCCGAAGGGAGGCCCTCGAGGAAGTTCACGCTCGGGGTTTTGACTTATCGGCTGAGATTGAGAATGCCAAGGTGCTCGAAGCCAAGGCCAGGAAAATGGCCTATCCCGAGGAGGAAGATTTCGAGGACTCAAGCAGGTCCGAGGGTGGAGAATACCCCGGGAATCCCGGTGACGAAGCCGGCTCCGGCCAAGATCAAGATGCTTAAGTGCCTCTGTCCGATTTTGTTTCTTTTCTTTTTGTATTTAGTACTTTTTGTCAAGGCCGTTGGCCTTTGTAAAGATTATACTTCATAAATACAAATTTTCCATTTCTCTGTGATAATTCTTGATTTTTTCCTTTGCCTTTCTTTTTATGTTTTGCAAAGATTGAAACGCCTTAGCATTAAATAGCCATGTTTGAAGTTCCGAACAGGTTTTTCCTTTGATTTCATTTTTTCTAAGGCACCGTTGGAATCAGGTATGGCCGGAAATCTTTCCCAAAGTACTTATAATTTCTTAGATTTATAATTTGCCAACTATACTTTTTGCAACGGGTTTCGGGCATCTCGGTGCCGTTTTAATACGGTCGTAGCCTTTTGGTTTGGGCAATGCCAAATAGGCTCCGTGCCCTCGGGTTTTTAATATCCCGGATTGGCCGTAGCCTTTTTGTTCGGGCAGTGCCAAATAGGCTTCGTGCCCTCGGGTTTTAATATCCCAGAATGGCTGTAGCCTTTTAATTCGGGCAATGCCAAATAGGCTCCGTGCCCTCGGGTTTTTAATATCCCGGATTGGCCGTAGCCTTTTTGTTCGGGCAGTGCCAAATAGGCTTCGTGCCCTCGGGTTTTAATATCCCAGAATGGCTGTAGCCTTTTAATTCGGGCAATGCCAAATAGGCTCCGTGCCCTCGGGTTTTTAATATCCCGGATTGGCCGTAGCCTTTTTGTTCGGGCAGTGCCAAATAGGCTTCGTGCCCTCGGGTTTTAATATCCCAGAATGGCTGTAGCCTTTTAATTCGGGCAATGCCAAATAGGCTCCGTGCCCTCGGGTTTTTAATATCCCGGATTGGCCGTAGCCTTTTTGTTCGGGCAGTGCCAAATAGGCTTCGTGCCCTCGGGTTTTAATATCCCAGAATGGCTGTAGCCTTTTAATTCGGGCAATGCCAAATAGGCTCCGTGCCCTCGGGTTTTTAATATCCCGGATTGGCCGTAGCCTTTTTGTTCGGGCAGTGCCAAATAGGCTTCGTGCCCTCGGGTTTTAATATCCCAGAATGGCTGTAGCCTTTTAATTCGGGCAATGCCAAATAGGCTCCGTGCCCTCGGGTTTTTAATATCCCGGATTGGCCGTAGCCTTTTTGTTCGGGCAGTGCCAAATAGGCTTCGTGCCCTCGGGTTTTAATATCCCAGAATGGCTGTAGCCTTTTAATTCGGGCAATGCCAAATAGGCTCCGTGCCCTCGGGTTTTTAATATCCCGGATTGGCCGTAGCCTTTTTGTTCGGGCAGTGCCAAATAGGCTTCGTGCCCTCGGGTTTTAATATCCCAGAATGGCTGTAGCCTTTTAATTCGGGCAATGCCAAATAGGCTTTGTGCCCTCGGGCTTTTATACCCCGGAATGGCCATAGCTTTTTAGTTCAAAACATGCCAAATAAGCTTCGTGCCCTCGAGTTTCATTATCCCGGAATGGCCGTATCCTTTTAATTCGGCCAACGCCAAATAGGCTTTGTGCCCTCGGGCTTTTATATCCTGGAATGGCTGTAGCCTTTTTAATTTAGGCAATGCAGTCCCCGAGTGGAGTGGCTCTTGGGCTCGATGTCTTCGGGGAACAAAATGAATTTTTTTTCAAAAGGGCACAAATTTTTATCCGCAAGGTAGAGTATACAAAGTTAGATTTGTATTTTGTGTCCAGGCTCAGGTGGTCTGTGTGGGCACGATTCAATCGATCGTTTGGCCTTTACGGAGAATCTTTTTGACCGAGCGTAGATTGTTCGAGCACAAGAATCAAAAATCATTCCCCCCGAATTATGGATTATGCCCCAGTGTTTGGGGTTTATCGTAGATAAGCCTCAAATACTGTTGACTTTGATTCTAAGTTAGCACTATTTCACTGTTGCCTCGTTAAAAACCTTGTTGGAAAACCCATTTGGGACAAAATCGGATCAAGGGAAAATGAGTGCAACGTATGCTTTCAGGCCTAAAATATTGTGTTGGGTAAATGCAAGTGTTAGTCAAAAATGTAGCTGAGTAAAAGAAGGTAATCAGGGTCGTACCTTAGCAGTAATATCACTTTAAGTGGGTTATGTTCCAGTTGTTCGATTTTTTGTTCACCATCCACTGTTCCGAGTTTGTATGACCCTTTCCCGGTGACCTCGATAATTTGATACGGACCCTCCCAGTTCGGTCCCAGTTTTCCTTCGTTCGGATTTTGAGTGTTCGACGTGACCTTCCTTAGTACCAAATCCCCGATATTAAAGTATTGAAGGTTGGATCTTCGATTGTAATATCTCTTAATTCATTGTTTCTGGGCTGCCATTCGGACGAGGGCAACATCACGTCTTTCGTTTAGTAGTTCCAGGTTCGTGTTAAGGATCTCGTTATTTGTTTCTTCGGCAGTATATCGGAACCTGAAACTCGATTCTCTGACTTCGACCGGTATTAGAGCTTCGGTGCCATAAACCAGTAAGAATGGGGTGGCCCTGGTACTAGATTTCAAAGTCGTATGATATGCCCACAGGACTTCGGGCAGGATCTCCTTCCATTTTCTTTTGGCATCGATCAACCTCTTTTTGAGGTTTTGGATTATGGTTTTATTGGTGGACTCTGCTTGTCCATTTTCACTAGGGTGGTAGGGTGTTGATAAGATCCTTTTGATCTTATAGTATTCGAGAAACTTGCTAACTTTGCTGCCAATGAACTGTTTCCCGTTGTCGCACATGATCTCGGTCGATATTCCGAACTGACATATGATGTGGGCCCAGATAAAATCGATGAATTTCTTTTCTCTGGCCTTGTCATATGCATGTGCTTCCACCCATTTAGAAAAATAGTCAGTCATAAATAAAATAAATT
>AWOL01S0077627.1:154104-170634 GCA_000715115.1 Nicotiana otophora | reverse complement strand
AGGGTAAAATTCCCATTCAAAATTGTCATCCACCGATGTGGGACTTTTGACAATTTCAACAAAGTGAGGATGTGGAATTTTAAAAAATGAGAACTTAGTTTATAAAGTACAGAAAATTAAATGAATTTAACGTTGATTGCATCACAATTGAAATGGGAGAACCCAGAAAACATACTTCCTCCGTCGCAACTTAAGTGACTCCTTTTTTTTAGTAAGTCCCTTTCTATATTTGGTAACAATTCAACTTTAGATTTTTCTTTTTACCATTAATGAGATAATTTCTAGCCCACAAATTTCTATGATTTATTTAAGATTACAAGTTTCAAAACCTTCCTTTATTTCATAAACTCCATGTCCAGTCAAACACTTTCATATAAATTGGGACGGAGAGAGTATAATTTATGTAAGGAAAATAAATAATAAGTTAGATTATTAGATATAGTTACGTGACCAACTAATGAATAGAGAAATATAATTAAGTAAAAAAGTAAAATAAGATTGACAGAAAACTATTTTAGTTATATTAATTAGAGGAGGAAATCGAGTTATTAAAAATTAATATGACAATAAAGAAATAAATTTATCAATAATAAGAGATAATTATATAAATAATATATTACTATATATAGAGAAATAGTAATTTTGGGGTCCTTAAATTTTTGGGGCCTAAAGCAAGTGCTTTACTTGCTTTAGGGTGAGGCCGCCCCTGAAATATACCCAAGTATAGTGTTCATATATACCCTCTGTTATACTATCGGGGCATATCTAGCCTTACCGTTAGCCAAACTTTTAAAAATACCCTCCAACCAACGGAAAGCCACCAGATTAATAGAATAATTACTTTAACAAAAAATTCATTAACCCAAACCCATTAAACCTATCATATAAAGAAATACTTCGGTAGCTGCCTTAAGACTTCAGATCTGCCAACCTAATAAGATGCTATAAACATTCAAGTCATGGTGGAAAGAAAATCATGATGAATACTTGGTAGTTTGATATGATGGGAAAAAACAAAGAGATAAGCAAGAAGAAAAAAAAAGAATTGAAAATTTTGGAATATAATAAACATACAATAAGGATTTTAAAAGAATTGAGACTCAATGTATAAATTAATATATGGTTGTCAGTATTTTTATGTCTTTCACTTCTTGAGTTCAACAAGTGACTATGAAGAAGATGACTAATATGTGAGGAAGAAGTGCAGTAAATAAAAGGGATTTAACGGGTTATTAATGGGTTTTAAAAAAAACATATATTTTTTTAATTTGGTGGTTTTCCGTTAGATATAAGGTGTTTTTAAAAAGTTTGGCTAACGGTAAGGATAGATATGTCTCAATTGTATAACGTAGGGTAGCTGTGAACAATATATCAAAGTAGAGGGATATATTTGACCCTTTGTCCATAAAATTTATACTTAACTCCATCTCTTTAGTATGTTTCAAAATAAACTACTGGTATAATAAATTTTGTGTTTTAAAGCTATTTAGCTTTAAACTTCCTCCCGAACCATTGGCGGTTGAACTTAAAAGGGGTTGGCTATGAAGCTTGCATTAGCAAACAAAATGGGAGGAGAAAATTATTTAGAATTATACAAGGGGAAACCAAGAATTCAACTGGTAAGGCACTTTTTGCGCTAAAGTCCAAAAGGATGAAACCGAGGCCCAAAGGTTGGATTAGAGCCGATAATACCTTGTTAGTTGACCCTAGGCGCGGTATCTCATTTTACTATTAATTACATGCTCTTGTATCATAGAAAAATTAGAATTGTCTTTAAAATCATAAGTATAAAGAAAAATTTTGGTAGGTAACAAAAGTCTTTCATTTTTAGTTAAACATCATGTTTGATCAAACATCACCATTTAAACATTTGGCAATGTTTATTTTACTCAACTTATTAGATCATGTAGTCATTTCAATCTTGTCTATGAATTTGTTGATTAATTTGTTAAACATATGTTTATCTCTGTTCTTGTGGACATTCTTGGTTAGTGAAACCTTCCATTTTTATGGAAAGAAACTAGCAGAGTTCTATGAGATTTTGTGCAGGATGGTATTTGAAAGCTATGGTGTGAACAAGTGCTACGATTTTTACGCTGAATCTAACACTTTGTTCCTCCATAGAGTGAACAAATATAGAGTGCCGAGATTGGACGAGTCTACAGTTGGTGTTTCAGATCATACAGACCTTGACTTCATCACTATACTTCACCAAAATCATGTTGATGGTTTAGAGGTCAAAACCAAGGATGGAAATTGGATCTCTGTTCAGTTTCCCCCTTCTTCTTTTGTTATCATGGCTGGTGAAGGACTTATGGGTCAATTCTTTTTCCTCTCTTTTAATTTCTTTTTTATTTTTCTACTGTTCTATGAGAAGGGGCGCATTGGCGTAACTGGTAAAGTTGTTGCCATGTAACCAGAAGGTCACGGGTTCAAGCCGTGAAAATAAATGCAGGGTAATACTGCTTACAATAAACCTTTGTGGTCCAGCCCTTCTCAAATCTCGTGCATAGCTGGAGCTTAGTCATTGTGCTGCCCTTTTTTTTTTAACTGTTTTCTAAACTTTAGTGTGAAAAATTAATTAATCATTAAATGAAGAAGAAATAAGAGCGTGTTTGGTATGAGAGAAACCATTTCGGGATAATAATTTGTGAAAAATGACTTATTTTCTGAAAAACGTTTTCAGTTTTTCAGTGGATAGAGGAAAAATATTTTTTGAAAATACATTTATTAAAGATTGATAATAATATTAGCAAAGCGAATAGTGTCCTGATGAAACTTTTTAGTATTGAACATATTAATGTCTAAGTATTTATAGTGATGTCGTTTAAAGTATAGTGAAGGAAAATGAGGGATAAATTTCATAAATGGTCATATAACTATGACTTTTTTTTTACCAAAGTCATATAATTTTGTTTTCTCGCATAAAAATCATAAAACTTTCACTAACTCGTACAAAAATCATTATGACCGGAAAATACAATTTTCAGGTAGTATTTTCTTATTCCAATTTTTTTATTTTTTATTTTTTATTTTCTTATTGGTAGAAAATATTTTCCTGCAAACTTTTTTCAAATAACCAAATAGTACTAAAAATGACTTATTTTTTATATTTTTCGTCACACCTTTATATTATTCATATATATAATGTCCCCGACAAGTCAGGCATGGAGCAATGGAAGAATATATTCAGCTGTGCATCGAGTCATAATGAAGGGAAAGGAAGAAAGATTTTCAACAGCACAAATGTCATTTCCCAAGAGAATAATAGAAGCACCAGAAGAGCTCGTTACTGATAAACATTCTTTGCAGTTTAAGCCATTTCCTAATTTGGAATTACTACGACTCTATTACACAGAAGAAAGTAAACGAGCAGAGGATGGTCTGAAAGCCTGGTTTGGTATTTAAACTAGCGTCTTGTGTTATTACACAAAAACCCTTCTAAAATTCTGTTTCCATTTTGCTGTTTGCAACTCTTGCATAATAAATTATGTGCGGTTTCTATTATCTCAACTACAATTTGGGTGTTTATTATTTATCACCGTAAAGTGTCAGGTGATAACGAGAGTGGTTTCATTTGTGTATTTTTATTTCCTTTTCTTTTATTCCACTCAGTTATTTAGTCCTTCTTTTGTTTAGAACATTGAATTTGGCCAATACAAATAGAGTTCTGCCCAAGCTTGTTAAGACTCTAATCTAGGAAAGTGGAATAAAAAATGCGAGTTTAGATACGAAATCATTTATTTAATTTAAGATCAAATGTGTGTATATAACGATCCGGCCGGTCGTTTTAAGTATATTAGTCCCGAACCCCTATTTATTGTCTTCTCTGTGTTATACTGTGGTTACGTGATTTGCCGGGAGGTTTAGTTTTTGGTTTGGAAGTGAAATGGGACACATAGTCCCTAAACTGGAAGTTTAAGTCGTAGGAGTTGACCGTAGTTTGACTTGTATAGAGACGACTCCGGAATGGAGTTTTGGCGGTTCCAATAGCTCCGTAGGGTGATTTTGGTCTTAGAAGTGTGTCCGGATGTCGATTTGGAGGTATGTAGGTCATTTCGGCATTAATTGGCGAAAATTGTAAAGTTGAAAGATTTTGAAAAGTTTGACCGGGAGTGTACGTTTTGATATCGGGGTCAGATTTCGATTTTTAGAAGTTGGAATAGGTCCATAATGTCATTTATGACTTATGTACAAAATTTGAGGTCAATCGTGATTGATTTGATAGGGTTCGGCATCGAATGTAGAAGTTAAAAGTTTATAAGTTCATTAGGCTTGAATTGGGATGTGATTTGTATTTTTGATGTTATTGGATGTGATTTAAGGCCTCGACTAAGTTCGTATCTTGTTTTAGGGGACGGGATCCTGGGGGCCCCGGATGTGAATCAAATAGAAATCTGATCATTTTTGGACTTAGGGAATTTGCCAATGCTGGGTTGGTTCTGGTGTCTTCGCAATTGCGGAGGGATTGGCCGTAGGTGCCGGCTCGCAAATGCAAGCCACTGGTCGCAGGAGCGGAATTGGTCTAGCCTAGCTGGAATCGCAGGTGCGATCATGTGTCCGCATGAGCGGACTCGCGGATGCAAAAGTTCCCTCGCAGAAGCTGAACTAGGGAAAACAGCCTTAGGGCCTAATCGCAGGTGCGATCCTTTTCCCGCAAAAGCGGTCTCACAAAAGCGAGCCCTTATTCGCAAAAGCGAAAGCCCTAGATTTAAGTTGGGACCGCACCTGTGATGGTTTTTCCGCAGGCGTGGCGCTGCATAAGCGACCCAAAGGCCGCAGATGCGGAAGTCGCTAGGCAGAAAAGGGAAACAATCGAAGGTTTGATTTTATTTTTATTTTGGGACTTTGAGAGATCGGATTGAGACGAGATTTTGAGGGATTTTCAGAGGAAGTATTTGGGTAAGGATTCTTGACTCGTTTTTAATTAATTCCTATGAATCTACTGTTAGTTACACATTTTAAATTTTTGTTTTGGAGTTTAAATTTGGGAAAAAAGTGTAGAAGCTATTAGATCAAGTTTTTGAGTTTTGAAAGGCTAAATAAGGTCGGATTTGGATAATTCTTGTATGGTTGGACTCGATATCAAATGGGTGTTTGGATTTTAGAATTTAGATCGGATTCCCAGACGCGGGTCCGGGGTGACTTTTTGGAGCGATTTTCTAATTCTTGCAAAAATTATTATTTCATTATTTAAACTAGTTTCCTATAGTTATATTCATAGTATGAAATTGTTTTGGCTAGATTCGACCCGTTCGGAGTTAGAAAATTGAGGAAACGGTCTTCTAATTGATTGATTGAGCGTGGATTAAGGTAAATGACTTGTCTAACCTTGTGTGGGAGAAATTTTCCTTAGGATTTGGTATTTTGGTGATGATTTGTGATATGTAAAGGCCATGTACGTGAGGTGACAAGTGCGTACACGGGCTAAATATTAAAATTCTGGTTTTAGCTACGTAGTTTCTTCTTTATGCCTTAGTTGAGTTACTTTAGCATGTTGTAATCATCATGTTTAGCCTAATTTTATATGTCTACTTCTTTTATCTCCTATTTGAAACTTGTATCACATATTTAGCTGAATTACTTACTTTTCTTGATTTCTGTATTCATCACCTAACTGTGGAATTCTTTACTTGAAATTTGCTATCCTTGAAATTTTTTGTTGTTGAGTTTGGTGTTGAATTGCAAGGCAATGGTTCTTTTGAGACAAGGTGCAAGTTGTGAAATATCATTTATTTAGTTGTTATATTTTGGCTTTCGTGTTATTGTTGAGGTGATTGTTTGATTGTTTGCACGAGGTTTCTGTCGTGTTGTTGTTATTAATGCACGAGGTTTCTGCCGTATGGTTGTTATTGTTCGCACGAGATTTCTATCGTGCCGTTGTGATTATTGATACGCATGCGGTGGTATAAGGTCTGGGTGTTGAAACACATACGGTAAGATAAGATGGGCTGGATACGCGTGGCTAGTAGGGGAACTACTAGAAGCCTTGTGGTGTGATAAGGTGGGCTAAAACGCGGGATGCTATTTCGAAAATTTGATTTTAAAAACCAAATATAAAGGTTCCCGCGGTAATATAAGGAAAGACTGTGATTTATTTTTATGATTTGAGACTATGAGGTGGTACCTCGGGAGTGCTCCTGTTTATTTTCTATACTAGTTGTATTGTTCGGTTGTTGTTTCCTTAACATGTAAAAATTTTGTTTTCCTTTCGTGATTTTATTTGTTTCCTTGATTCAGTGTTGTTACTTTTCGAAAATTCTTTACTGTTTCACTTCCCAGTTTTTTCATTATGTCATTATATTTTCCGCCTTGGTTTTTACTTTCACCAGTAGGGCCTTGACCTGACCTCGTCACTACTCTACTAAGATTAAGCTTGGCACTTACTAGGTACCGTTATGGTATACTCATACTACACTTATGTACATATTTTGTGCAGATCCATGTACATCTTACCAGCCTCGGTAATAGTGCATTGTGTTGCTGCTTTGGATACTTCAAGTTACCCCTGCCCGCGTCCGCAGGCCTCGGAGTCCTCTTCTCCCATGTTTTTCTTATTTCTTTATGTTTTTGATAGACAGTGATGTATAGGTTGTTCAGCATTGTATCTAGAGCTTGTGACTCATATCTCATCGGATTTTGGGAAATTGTACTTATTGAGCTTATAGTCTATTGATGAAATTGTTGAAGTTTTTGAAATATTAAGTTTTTATTTGATGTTTTCACATATTGTTAGGCTTACCTAGTCTTAGAGACTAGGTGCTGTCACGACATCCTACGGAGGGGATTTTGGGTCGTGACAAGTTGGTATCAGAGCTCTAGGTTCATAGGTGTTATGAGTCACAAGCATGTTTAGTAGAGTATCGCGGGTCGGTACGGAGACGTCTGTACTTATCTTCGGGAGGCTATGGAACTTTTAGGAAAAGCTTCACTTCTTCGATTCCTTATCGTGCAAAATCTTTGACTTCGGATTCTAAATTTCTGTCTTTCTTTTCTCTCACATATGGTATGGACACGTACAACTGGATCAGATGACCAAACACTCGTGCCCCCTGCTAGAGCCGCGAGAGGCTGGGGTCGGGGTAGAGGACGAGGACGTCCACGTGGTGCAGTCAGAGCACCCGCACGAGCTGTTTTAGAGGAGCCACCAGTAGTTCCAGTTGGAGGACAGGCACCTGAGATGCATGTTACTGCACCAGCCCTCCAGGAGACCCTTGCCTAGTTTTTGAGCATGTTCGATACTTTAGCTCGGGCAGGGTTGATCCCACTTGCTCCTGCTACATCTTATACCGGGGGAGGAATACAGACTCCCGTCTCCCGTACCCCAGAGCAGTGGGTCCAAGTTGACCAGGTCCCAGAGGTCATACCAGTGCCACTGGTCGACCAAATTCAACCCGAGGTTAGGGCATTAGTTTCTGGGGAGGATCAGCTCAGGCTCGAGAGGTACAAGAAGTAGCTCCCTCCTACTGTCAGTGGCTTGGCGTCAGAGGATGCCCAGGGTTTTATTGAGGAGTGCCATTGTATCCCCCGTACTATGAGTATTACGGAGTCTAGTGGGGTTGCTTTCACTATGTTCCAGCTTAGGGTAGCAACTTATCACTATGAGGTAGCTTCACTCACTTAGACTCAGTTCTTGGAGATGTTCTTGAGGGAGTATATTCCCCAGAGTCTCAGAGATACATGTCGCGCAGAGTTTGAGCAGTTGCGCCAGGGTTTTATGACTGTGTCGGAGTATGCGGTCCGATTCAATGATTTGGATAGGCATGCACCAGCCTTGGTTGCTACTATTAGAGAGCGGTTCCGTCGATTTATCGAGGGGATCAACCCCAGTATCAGATTTAGCATGGCCCGAGAGTTGGAGATGGACATCGCATACTAGAAGGTAGTGGGGATTTCTAGGAGATTGGAGGGTATGCTGACTCGAGAGAAAGAGTAGAGGGGGGCCAAGAGGTCTCGAGAGTCTGGCATATATAATGGTACTCGTGCCCCAGCTGTAGCTCGTCATGGTAAGAGCGATGTGAGTCGCCTTGTTCATTCAGCACTTCCAGCTTCCAACGGTATTCCAGCTACTCCTAGGCCTCAGGCTCCCTATTATGCACTGCCATTATCCATTGCACCTCCTGCACGGGGTGCTTTCAGTGGTCAGTTCAGCCGATCAGGCCCGAGCCAGCCTCAGCAGCCACGTCCCCCGAGAGCTTGTTTTGAGTGTGGTGAGACTCGTCATATGGTGAGGGATTGCCCATGATTCAAGAGGGGTTCACCTCCATAGACTACTCAGGCTCCGCGTATTCCATCGGGCCCTCAGGCTTATCAGTCCATGGTCGCCGCACCAGTTGCCACCCCACTTACGCAGCCAGCTAGAGGTGGAGGTCGATCAGGTAGAGGTCTCCCTAGAGGGGGAGGCCAGGCTAGATATTATGCTCTTCCTGCTAGAACGGAGGCAATTGCATCTGACTCTATCATCATATGTATTGTTCCGGTCTATCATAAAGATGCATCAGTCTTATTTGATTCATGCTCCACTTTTTCCTATGTGTTATCTTATTTTGCTCTGTATTTGGGCGTATCCTGTGATTCTTTGAGTTCTCTTGTCTATATGTCTACACTTATGAGAGATTCTATTGTTGTTGACCGTGTGTATCGGTCGTGTTTAGTTCTTCTCTGTGGTTTTGAGATCAGAGCCGATTTATTGTTGCTTAGTATGGTAGACTTTGATATTATTTTGGGCATGGGCTGGTCGTCGCCCTATCATGCTATCCTTGATTGTAACGCCAAGACGGCGATGTTGGCTATATTAGGTCTATCGTGGTTAGAGTGGAGAGGTACTTTAGATTATGTTCCTAGTAGGATTATTTCATTTCTAAAGGCTCAGCGGATGGTTGAGAAGGGATGTGATGCGTATCTGGCATATATGAGAGATGTCAGTGTTGATACTCCTACCGTCGAGTCAGTTTCGGTAGTAAGGGATTATCCAAATGTATTCCCGGCGGATCTTCTGGGTATGCCGCCCAACAGAGATATCGACTTTGGTATTGATTTGTTACCAAACACTAGACCATTTCTATTCCACCATATCGTATGGCCCCAACAGAGGTGAAAGAGTTAAAGGAACAGTTGCAGGAGTTACTTGATAAGGGCTTCATTTGGCACAGTGTGTCGCCTTGGGGTGCTCCAGTCTTATTTGTAAAGAAGAATGATGGTTCTATGCGAATGTGTATTGATTATCGCCAGTTGAACAAGGTTATAGTGAAGAACAGATATCCATTGCCACATATTGATGACCTATTTTATCAGCTTCAGGGTGCCAGAGTGTTCTCTAAGATCGACTTGCGTTCAAGATATCATCCGTTGAAGGTTCGGCAGCCAGATATCCTGAAGACTGCCTTTAGAACTCGGTATGGACATTATGAGATCCTTGTGATGTCTTTTGGGCTGACCAACGCCCTAGCAGCATTCATGCACTTGATGGATAGTGTATTTCAGCCCTATCTTGACTCGTTTGTCATTGTATTTATTAATGACATTCTGGTGTACTCCCGAAGTCGGGAGAATCATGAGCAGAACCTGAGGACTGTGCTTCAGACCTTGAGAGAAAAGAAGTTATATGCAAAATTTTTGAAGTGTGAATTCTGGCTAGATTCAGTGGCATTTTTGGGTCATGTAGTATCGAGTGAGGGGATCAAGGTGGATCCGAAAAAGATTGAAGCAGTGCAGAGTTTGCCCAAACTGTCTTCAACTACAGAGATCTAGAGTTTTCTTGGTTTGGTAGGGTATTACTGTCGATTTGTAGAAGGTTTCTGGTCTATTGCAGCACATATGACCAGGCTGACCCAGAAGGGTGCTCCGTTCAGGTGGACCGAGGAGTGTGAGGAGAGCTTTCAAAAGCTCAAGACTGCTTTGACTACAGCCTTAGTGTTGGTATTGCCTACAAGTTTGGGGTCTTATATTGTGTATTCTGATGCGTCGCATTGGTCTCGACGCGGTGTTGATGCTTGATGGTAGGGTGATTGCCTACGCGTCTAGACAGCTGAAGGTGCATGAGTAGCACTATCATGTCCATGACCTCGAGTTAGCAGCTATTGTTCATGCCTTGAAGATCTGTCGGCACTATTTGTACGGTGTCCTTTCTGAGGTCTACACTAATCACCGGAGTCTACAGCATCTGTTCAAATAGAAGGATCTTAACTTGCAGCAGCGTAGGTGGTTAGAGTTGCTTAAGGACTATGATATCACCATTTTATATCATTCTAGGAAGGCCAACATAGTGGTCGATGCCTTGAGTCGCAAGGCAGAGAGTTTGGGCAGTTTAGCATATCTACCGGTAGTAGAGAGGCCATTAGCCTTGGATGTTCAGGCCTTGGCCAACCAGTTTGCTAGATTGGATATTTCTGAGCCGAGCCGAGTTTTGGCTTGTGTGGTTTCTCGGTTTTCTCTTTATGATCGTATCAGAGAGCGTCAGTATGATGACCCTCATTTGCTTGTCCTTAAGAACACAGTTCAGCACGACGATGCCAAGGAGGTCACTATTGGAGATGATGGTGTATTACGGATGCATAACAGGCTACGTGTGCCCAATGAAGATGGTTTGCGTGAGTTGATTCTCCAGAAGGCTCACAGTACGTGGTACTTCATTCATCCAACTGCCGCGAAGATGTATCAGGACCTGAGGCAACATTATTTGTGGAAGACAATGAAGAATAACATAGTGGAGTATGTAGCTCAGTGCCTAAGTTGTCAACAGGTGAAGTATGAGCATCAACGTCCAGGTGGATTGCTTTAGAAGCTAGAGATTTCAGAGTGGAAATAGGAGCAGATCACTATGGATTTTGTTGTACGGCTCGCACGGACTTAGAGGAAGTTCGATACAGTTTGGGTTATTGTGGATAAATTGACCAAGTCAACTCATTTCATTCCAATGGTGACTACTTACTCTTCATAGCAGATGGCTCAGGTTTACATTCGCGAGATTGTCAAGCTTCATGGCGTGCTGGTATCTATCATCTCTGACTGGGGTAAGCAGTTTACATCGCGTTTCTGGAAAGCCGTACAACATTAGTTATGTACTCCGGTGGAGTTGAGTACATCATTTCACCCTCAGAAGGGCGGACAGTCCGAGCGCACTCTTCAGATAGTAGATGGTATGTTTCGTGCATGTGTGATAGATTTTGGGGGTTCTTGGGATCAGTTCTTGCCGCTTGCGGAGTTTGCCTACAACAACAGTTATCAGTCGAGCATTCAGATGGCCCCGTATGAGGCTTTGTATGGTAGGCAGTGCCGATCTCCGGTGGGTTGGTTTGAGCCGGGTGAGGCTAGGCTATTGGGTACATACTTGGTTCAGGATACATTGAAAAATGTTAAATTGATTCAGGATCGACTTCGTACAACCCAATCCAGACAGAAGAGTTATGCAGATTGGAAGGTTCGCGACATTGCATTCATGGTTAGGGAACGGGTCTTGCTCCGAGTTTCACACATGAAGGGTGTTATGAGGTTCGGGAAGAAGGGCAAGCTGAGCTCTAGGTATATCGAACCTTTTGAGATTCTTGAGAGGGTCGGGGAGGTGTCCTACAAACTTTCACTACCACCTAGTCTAGCTGCAGTTCATCCAGTGTTCCATGTTTCTATGCTCCGGAAGTATCACGGCGATCCGTCTCACGTGTTATACTTTAGCACAGTCCAGTTGTACAAGGATCTATCTTATATTGAATAGCCGGTGGCCATGTTAGACAGGCAGGTCCGAAAGTTGAGGTCGAAGAACATTGTTTCAGTTAAGGTCCAGTGGAGGGGTCAGCTAGTCGAGGAGGTGACTTGGGAGACAGAGTATGATGCGCAACTGTTATCCTCATCTTTAATTTTTGGTTTCGGAGTGAAATGGACACATAGTCCCTAAATTAAAAGTTTAAGTCGTAGGAGTTGACCGTAGTTTGACTTGTATGGAGACGACTCCGAAATAAAGTTTTGGAGGTTCCAATAGCTCTGTAGGGTGATTTTAGTCTTAGGAGTGTGTCTGGATGTTGATTTGGAGGTCTGTAGGTCATTTCGGCGTTAATTGACGAAAGTTGAAAAGTAGGAAGATTTTAAAAGTTTGACCGGAGTGGACTTTTTGATATCGGGATGGATTTCGATTTCAGGAAGTTAGAGTAGGTCCGTAATATTATTTATGACTTGTGTGCAAATTTTGAGGTCAATCGGACTTGATTTGATAGGGTTCAACATCGAATGTAGAAGCTAAACGTTTATAAGTTCATTAGGCTTGAATTGGGGTGCGATTTGTGTTTTTGATATTGATAGATGTGATGTAAGGCCTCGAATAAGTTCGTATCGTGTTTTAGGACTTGTTGGTATATTCATACGGGGTCTCGGGGCCCCCGGATGTGAACCGGATGGAAATCAGATCATTTTTGGACTTAGGGAATTTGCTTATGTTGGGCTAGTTTTGGTGTCTTCGCACCTTCGAAGGGATTGGCCGCAGGTGCGGGCTCACAAATGTGAGCCATTGGTCGCAGGAGAGGATTTGGTCTAGCCTAGCTGGGATCGCAGGTGCTATCATGTATCCGCAGGAGTGGACTCACGGATGCGAAAGTTCCCTCGCAGAAGTGGAACTAGGGAAAACAACCTTGGGGCTTGATCGCAGGTGCGATCCTTTTCCAGCAGAAGCAGTCTCGCAGAAGCTAGCCCTCATACGCTAAAGTGGAAGCCCTGGATTTAAGTTGGGACCGCATCTGCAATGGTTTTTTCCGCAGGTGCGGTACCGCAGAAGTGACCCAAAGGCCGCAGATGTGGAAGTCGCTGGGCAGAAAAGGGAAAAAATCGAAGGTTTGATTTCATTTTCACTTTGGGACTTTGAGAGCTCGGATTGAGGCGAGATTTTGAGAGATTTCATAGGAAGCATTTGGGTAAGGATTCTTGACTCATTTTTATATTAATTCCCAAGATTCTACTGTTGATTACACCTTTTTATTTTTTGTTTTGGAGTTTAAAATTGGGGAAAAGGTGTAGAAGCTCTTAGACCATGTTTTTGAGTTTTGAAAGGCTAATTGAGGTCGTATTTGGATAATTCTTGTAAGGTTGGACTCAATATCGAATGGGTGTTCGAATTTTATAATTTTGGTCGAGTTGCAAGACGCAGGCCCAGGATGACTTTTTGGAGCGATTTTCCAATCCTTGTCAAAATTATTATTTTATTATTTAAACTAGTTTCCTACAGTTATATTTATAGTATGAAATTATTTTGGCTAGATTCGAGCCTTTCGGAGTTGAAAATCGAGGGAAAGGCCTTCTAATTGATTGATTGAGCGTAGTTTGAGGTAAATGACTTATATAACCTTGTGTGGGAAAAAGTTCCCTTAGGATTTGGTATTTTGGTGATGATTTGTGATATGTAAAGGCCGTGTATGTGAGGTGATGAGTGTATACACGGGCTAAATATTAAAATTTTATTTTTAGCTATGTAGTTTCTTCTTTATGCCTTAATTGAGTTACTTTATCATGTTATAATCATTATATTTAGCTTAATTTCACATGTCTACTTATTTTATCCCCTATTTGCAACTTGTATCACATGTTTAGTTGAATTACTTGTTTTTATTGATTTTCATATTCATCACTTAACTGTGGAATTCTTTACTTGAAATTTGCTATCCTTGAAATATCTTATTGTTGAGTTTGGTGTTAAATTGCAAGGCCGTGGTTCTTTTGAGGCAAAGTGTAAGTTGTGAAATATCATTTATTTTGTTGTTATGTTTTGGCTTTCATGTTATATTGAGGTGATTGTTTCGTTGTTTGCACGAGGTTTCTGTTGTGTTGTTATTATTGATGCATGAGGTTTCTGTCGTGCGGTTGTTATTGTTCGCACGAGGTTTATGACGTGCCGCTGTGATTATTGATAAGCATAAGGTGGTACAAGATGTGGGTGTTGAAACGCATACGGTGAGATAAGATGGGCTTGATACGCGTGGCTAGTAGGAAAACTACTAGAAGCCATACGGTGTGATAAGGTTGGCTAAAACGCGAGATGCTATTTCGGAAAAATAATTTTCAAAACCAAATATAAAGGCTCCCGCAGTGATATAAGGAAAGACTGTGATTTATTTTTATGATTTGGGACTACGAGGCGATAACTCGGGAGTGTCCATGTTGATCTTCTATACTTGCTGTATTGTTCGGTTGTTGTTTCCTTAACATGTAAAATCCTTGTTTTCCTTTCGTGTTTTTATTTGCTTCCTTGATTTCGTGTTGTTACTTTGCAAAAATTCTTTACTGTTTCACTTCCTTGTTATTTCATTATGTCATTATATTTTCTACCTTGTTTCTTATTTTCACCAGTAGGGCCTTGACCTGACCTTATCACTACTCTACCGATGTTAGGCTTGACACCTACTGAGTACCGTTGTGGTGTAGTCATACTACGCTTCTTGTGCAAATCCATGTACATCCTATCAGTTTCGGTATTAGTACGTTGTGTTGCTGCTTTGGAGACTTCAAGGTACACATGCCCGCGTCCGCAGGCCTCAGAGTCCCCTTCTACCCTATTTTCCTTATTTCTTTATGTTTTTGATTGACAGTAATGTATAGGTTGTTTAGCATTGTATCTAGAGCTTGTGACTCATATCTCACTGAGTGTTGGAAAATTGTACGTATTAAGCTTATAGTCTATTGATGAAATTGTTGAAGTTTTTGAAATTTTAAGTTTTTATTTGATGTTTTCGCATATTGTTAGGCTTACCTAGCCTTAGAGACTAGGTACCGTCACGACATCCTACGAAAGGAATTTGGGGTCTTGACAGTTTAAAATTTAGAAATATAGCTACGTCTAAGAAAAATTGGAGTTTCTCTTGGCATATGTTATTTTAGTATAAATCTTTTTAGTTCTTAAAAAAGAGTTTGAGAAGGTTCGGTTGGTCGAAATGAATGGGTTCTCGAAAATCCATATTTGGTTCCCTAGACCATGTATAATAATGCTACTATATTTCTTCAAGATTAGTACTTAAAATATATACTTGTGGACCTAAGCTCAAATAATTTTATGATGCAATGATTATTAGGTGCACCTTTATAAGTAAAGTTAGAGTTTCAAATCCCATATTATATTATTATACTTTTTTTCTAGAATTGAACCCGAAATTTCAAATCTCATATCCGTCTTGTTATTTTTTTCTCTTTCAAAATTGGGTCCACCAATTGGAAATGAGCATATCTTATATCCTCTCTTGCGTTCTAATTAAGCCTTTTTTTCTTTTTCTTTTTGTTTTCTTTATTTAGTTTATTCTTTTAAAATCTTCAAGGTTGACACATTGATATCTCTATTCTCCTTTTATCTTCATCGTTAAATTTTATATAATTAAAGCATATGTCGATATACAATTAGCACCAATGGAGAATGTAGCACATACCAAATAAGTTCAACTAATCTTTGCATTTTTTATACGGAGTATAAATACATATGAAAAACACTAAAATTGCAAAAATAATAAATTTTGACCCTATAATTTCAAAAGTATAATGAATTTATGATAAGAACCTAAAGGTTAAACCCCTCAAATATGTATACACTTCTTTGTATTAGTACATCCATCTTTTAGAAATCCTGATTAGACCTCTACGGGGGTCTGAAAATAGATAACCTAGTTAAGCTTCCTTTAGTGTAAAGAAAAAAAGAAAGTTATTTGGACAAACTTCACCAAGCCTTTCACTTTTGTCCTTATTTTCCACTTTGCCATTCTTTCCTCTATTCTTCTTCATTTGAAATTTATGTTTTCTTTTATTTAACCAATTTAACCGTAACTATTTTTAATTTCACCTTTCACGTAAGAATAACTATTTTTTGATAAAGAGTAATATTGAAATTATTCGACTAATAATATTTTGTTCATTTAGTATTATATAAAGGGGATCTTGTGATAATATATTCAAGGCAATCAGGGGATACCTTTGTAGAACTTTTCGAATGGGAGTTCTCTTAACGTTTTCCAATATAGAAAAGACAGTGCAATTGATCAACAAAAAAAAATCTTATTTGATAAATTCACTATTCAAAATATATTCATCATAAGAACCTTTCCCTTTGTATCCATGTAAATAATTGATATTCCATAAAGTTTGTCGTAAAATTTGCATTGCTTCAAAATCGAAATATCACAGTGCATATTAGAGTTTTTCTTTTTGTATGTACATCATATAATACTAATAATATTTTTCTACCTAGTTCTTGTGAATAATTTCCCTCTTATTTTCCCTATCACGCCATTAGTTGCACATTTCCTATACTGTTTGGTGCTTTCACTCCTATAATAATAGAGAAAGTAATATTTAGATATTACCCTTCATCTTCAAAGCTTAGATTTCACACAAAGAGGTTGATGTTAGAAAAATGTAAGTTCTTTTTTTCTCTCTAAATATCTACTAGTACTTCATAAGTGAAGTATGCTTTTTTATTAGGTGTCTCGTACCCTTTTTGAGGCTCGATTAATCTAGATTCGTCCGAGAAGTCCCACTTTGGAAGATAAAATGTAGTTACATGATACCCCCCCC